>JAOTQW010102739.1:0-10048 GCA_026260075.1 Sisor rabdophorus | reverse complement strand
CTGCGATGGACTGGCGACCTGTCCAGGGTGTACTTCCTGCCTTTCGCCCTATGTGCGCTGGGATAGACTCCAGCAGACCCCCGTGATTCAGAAATAAACGGGTATAGAAGATGAATGAATGAATAAATAAAAAAAATTTATAAATGTAGACAAATATATCATACTGTTCATCTTGTCTTTTTTTTTTAAAAAAAGGATCAGTGAAAAGAGTGATACAGATATTTAGGACCCCACCAGACCACATATGAGCAACATAGTACATGTTGAGCACATTGAGGTCATGACTTTTTGAGAACGCTATATAAATTCTACGTTGTTGTGAATCGGGTTGCCAGGTATTGTCTAAGTTCATGGATTTCCCAGTGTTTCTTGAGTGGTTAGTTTGCTTCATTTTTCTTTTGTTTGTAATTCAAGTATATCTGTACACGCATACGTCTCTCTAAAAAGTTAATGTATGTTTGGCTGTTTTGAAACGATGCAGTGGCTGAGCTGTGTTATTGGAATCTATTTCATTTAGGAGGAAATAGGTAAGTCTTTTCTTATTGTTTTACTTTTTATTTAGGATTTTGGCAGTGTAGTGGTTAATCCGTGGAACATATTGAATATGTTGAACTGCTGGTGGTTAAGGTGATACACTGCTAATTGGAAAATCAGGGTTTGATTCTAAGCACCACCAATATTCCACTGTTAGCCCTTAACCTCCAATTTGCTTGGTTGTATAAGAGAGATAAATGTACGTAGCTCTGAATAAGCGTTTCTGCCAAATGCTGTAAATAAAAGTGTAAATGCTGTCGAAAAGGACACCGGTTTAAATGCTAGTGCTGTTTAGAACATGAGTTTAACAACTTATTTGTTGCATCATTAAAAAAATGTGAGTCGCCATGGATAAGGTTGTCTTGGCAAATGTTTTATTCTACCACGATTGACATAAAATCCCAGTAAGCCCATGTGATTGGTGATTATTAATGTATGTCATTGGGCAAATCCAAAATCAACTAACGTTTGCGTGTTCTCCCCGCGCTTGTGTGGGTTTTCATCCAGGTACTCCGGTTTCCTCCCACAGTCGAAAAACATGTGCATTAGGAGGATTGGTGACTCTAAATTGCCCATAGAAGTGAATGTGAGTGTGTGTGGTTGTATGTGTGTGGCCCCGCGATGGACTGGCAACCTGTCTAGTGTGTACCCTTTGCCTCTCGCCCAAAGTGTGCTAAGATAGGCTCCGGCGACCCCCGTGACGCCGAAAAGTTCAGGAATAAGCAGGTATAGAAGATAAATGAATGAATGAATTAAATTTAATCAAAACACAGGTTTTATTCGGTTCTGTTTTATGAATTAGAAGTTTTCTCATGTAGATTCTCGCAGTATTATATTCACCTCACACTGCGGGCAAGTCACTGGAATGTATGCATGTGTGTGTGTGTGTGTGTGCTCTATTTTCATTGCTAGACAATAGTGAAATCAATTACGTCAGGTGTGTTTGTTTGAGATCCAGAGAAGAATTAACACAGTGTTCACGCCGTATTTACCCTGAAATATTGCTGTATTGATCGGACCTTCATCAAGACAAGAACCAACAATCTGTCCTACCACATTTCTAATCTCCTGTTCACATGTTTTTATTTTAGCGTCGTCACTGAGGGCTAATCGATAGCTAATCCGGCTCCTGGTCAACGGACCAGCGCTCAGGACCCTGGAGAGCACCCTGTGTAGGTCAGCTAATAAAAATAGCGCTGTGAGAGCATTGTGTCAGCGCTGAGTGAGAGTACATGATGAGGTCATTAACCCTTTGTTCAGTTTTCTGTGCTCATCTGTTTGGCTTCAACTCATCGGGGGTTAATTATCTGTAATTGGCTCATCTTTATGTTGATCCCCCTGGATCCAGGGTGGGAATGAGTTCAGGTTGCTTTATCGCTGTAAAACATCTCTAACTGAAAGTGTCTCTAATCAATCAGCTGGTGAACATTGCAGCCTGACGGAGACATTTTCCCCATCGCACCCCAACTGATTGACAATAGCGGGGCATTTAATTTAAAGAATGACTTTATGCTTTGGTTTGCTCTGTGTTAATAAGATTCATTCATTCATTTATCTTTTATACCCGCTAATTCTCTAACCACACACACACACACACACACACTCACTCACTCTTATGGGCAATTTAGATTCACCAATCAACCTAATGTTCACGTTTGTGGACTATGGGAGAAAACAGGAGTACCTGGAGGAAACCCACACGAGCGCAGGGAGAACATGCACACTAACAGACTGTGTGGGAACTTTATAGTTAAATGTACTTGTTTGCATATCCCACTTTGGAAGGTTGGAGGTTAAGGTTAAGGGTCTTGTTTAATGACCGATTGGTGTCAGACTTGACAGTCTTGAACGCAGGCCTTCCTGGTTTTTCTGTGGTGGTGGTGGTGGTGGTGGTAATGATGGTACCCTAACCATTTGAGCCACTTTTACTGCCCATATATTTTCATGTTAACTATGATTATTATTTGCATTTTTTGGTTGTTATTTATGTTAATATATTGTTATAAACATGGTTTATTTATAATAAAGAATAATCCTAATGGTGGGTGGCGCAATGGTGTGGTGGTTAGCACGGTCACCTCACAACAAGAAGGTCCTGGGTTCCATTTTTGGAGTTTGCGCTTGTGTGGGTTTCCTTCGAGTACTCCGGTTTCAGGTTGATTGGTGACTCTAAATTGCCCATAGGAGTGCGTGTGAGTGTGTGTGGTTGTCTGTATGCGTCCCTGCGATGGACTGGCGACCTATCCAAGGTGTACCCCCTGCCTCTCACCCTATGTGCGCTAGGATAGGCTCCAGCAGACCCCTGTGACCCTGAATTAGGGAATAAGCGGGTATTGAATATGAATGAATGAATGCTAATGGCTTTTATGTTGAAAGTACATTTTATTAACTCTGATGTTTAGGGTTTATTGTTGATATTGTTTCTGAATGATGTTTGCAGCTGATGTAGTTTTAGCTGTAATGTTTCTAATCAAATTCTATCGGCTGAAATGTTCATCAGGGATCTGTCTATCTGTAATGGTCCTGTGACACTGGGTCATTTTGGCTGATCTGCTGGGAGTAAATCTCATTGGTGAATTAGGTTTGAAAGTGAATTGTATTTATTCATTCATTTATTCACATCAAATATACCAATTACTCCCTAATTCAGGGTCACGGAGGTCTGCTGGAGCCTATCCGACCACTTTGAACGGATGAAAGGTAGAAAATGTACCATCTGATTGAAATCTCTTGACTTTGTACTTTGGGAGTATAGTGTCTAGCTGGAATGATGCTGAGTAAATCCTATTGGCTGAAATGATGGCTCATATGGTCCCATGGCTTTATTTTGTATGGGACTGGGTAAATTTGGCTGTTTTATTGGCAGTGAATCTCATTGGTCAACTATGTTTGGGAGTGAATGGTATTGTCTTATTGAATTCTCCTGGCATTGTAATAAAAGTGAATCCTATTGGCTGTATGTGGATGGACTCTGAGCAGCCCAGCTGAACTGATGCTAATTGCATTGATTAGGGGCTAAAGGTAGACGCTGGTGTTCTCACTGCAGAGACTGAAAGAGAATCGAGACCTGGACTTTTCATCCTCCTTAAATTTAGAAAGAGTCGGTGAAGCCAGTGTGGCGTTAGAGATCTGGGGTCAAAGGAGAAGTCGGAGAGGATGAAGGAGCACGTTTTTGGGTGAGAGAGACCTTCACTGATCACTTTTGGATTTTTGGAGATTATGAAAGAAAGTAGTGCTAATAATTTGCATTAAAAAAAAACCCCACCAGCTTGAAGGGGCGGCGCACAGGCGTAGTGGTTAGCACGGTGGCCTCACAACAAGAAGTTCCTGGGTTCGAATGCCAGGCACTGGGTCTTTCTGAGTTTGCATGTTCTCCCTGCGCTTGCGTTGGTTTCCATCCACAGTCCAAAAACATGTGCATTAGGTTGATTGGTGACTCCATAAGAAAAAATGTAAGTGCGTGAGGTTGTGTGTGTGTGTGGCCCTGCGATGGACTATGTGCATTGGAATAGGATCCAGCAGATCCCCATTACCCCAGGTTCGGGAATAAGCGGGTAAAGAAGATGAATGAATGAATAAATGAATGAATGAATGAACACCAGCTTGAAACATTTAGATAAACACTCAAGCCGTTCCAGAAGAATGCATGGCTGGGTGGTTCTACTAATATTTTCAGAACTATTGGTTCTACTCCTAACTTCCAATTCTGAAATGAACCTATTTGCAGTTTTTTTCGGACATAAATGAACAGAAAGAACTGGTTCTAATAATTATGCAGAAATGCTAAAAGTAAGTTTAACTTTAGCATTCGAGTATAAGAACTTAGAAAGATTGTTTTATTTTATATTCTCTTCATGTACAGGTGAGAGTTTAGCCTAACAGTCCTGCTGAATTGGGTGTAGGTTCTACCACCGGCTTTACTGCTGTAATAAAATGCCCTGGGTTCTCGATTTGTGTGTTGTGATCAAATGTGATATTATTTGCAGCATGTGGCAGATGTTCTCATCCGGAGTAATATTTTTTAACTGAGGGTTAAGGGTTCTCTTTAGGAACCCAGCAGTGGTAACATGGTAGTGCTGGGAATTGAACCCACAATCCTCTGATTAGCAGCCCCACACACATGATACACATGCAAGTACTTGTTTATTTCTTCTTCCTTTTTTTCATAATTAATTATTTCCTCTCTTTCGTTGTTACATTTATAAATAAATAATTAGCTTTAATTATTATTAGACATATTGATTTGTTTTTACAAAAATCTACTATTCTGTGGGTGGGTATGTGTGTGTGTGTGTGTGTGTGCGCGCGCATGAGTCTGCGTGATACTCTGCCACATTAACTTGATGAATTGCATTAGCTGAGGCAGTCATGAGGAAAATAGTATTGTGACTGTATCACTGTGAGTCAAGGCCTTAAGAAAACACAGAAACATTCAACAGCCTAGCAAAACACACACACACACACAAACACACACACACATGCTGCAGGGATACACAGACCTCAGACTGAAGGCAAAATGCTATTTTAATACAATATTTGTCTAATTAATTAAAGAATTTGTCAAATGAATTAAAGTCCTAGAGATTAACCACGCCCCAAGATAGACATTTACATATTTCATTTAAAGATACAAAGAAAGAATGACTAAGAGACATGGAGAGAGAGAGAGAGAGAAAGAGAGAGAGAGAGACATAGAGAGAGACATAGAGAGAGAGAGAGAGAGAGAGAGAGACATAGAGAGAGAGAGAGGTAGAGATAGAGACACACACAAACAGAAAGAGGGAGAGAGAGAGAGAGAGAGAGAGAGACAGGGAAAGAGAGACAGACAGACAGACAGACAAAAAATAAACAAACCGACAAATACTTATCATTATTTTTAGACTGAAGGAATGTTTTAAAACGAAATAAATAAAAGAATGAAAGAAGTATTATTATCTGGGAAATTAAAATGTTTAAATATTCGGCTTTCTTAATTATAAATGAGGTTTGATTAGTAAATGTTTACATTTAACCCACTGATTGCTGACTTTATTAAGTACTTAACTCTCGACGCAAACAATAAGACGAGCGTCTTAAACCCGAAACTGCAGCTGCTGTTTCCCGATGATAAGCCAGGAACTCACTGGAGCCTGACTTCTCATTAGGACTGGATTAAAACCCACACCGTGACCGAACCGCTGCAGGTTAACGCCGCACCCCTTCCCTGTTTTAACCTGCCAGTTAATTACATCCCTGCGTCATTAGATGATACGACGCTTGTTAAAATAAAGCAATGATTGAATCATTTTCTGGGTAATTGCGTGAAAAAGGAATCTGCTATCTGCTCTGCTTTCTGAATGCGTCTTCACCTGCTAAGATGATCACTGCTCTTTCACGGTCAATATGTTCTGCAGCTTTCCTAAACTAAAGCTATGAAGGCTTACGATTAGAAAACATGCAAGAACCCGCAGCTGCGGAAAAAAGATGCAGGAATTAGAAAGGTTCTCTGAGGTCATTTCTCCATTGGGTTCAAATCAATCATTGAACATTTATCAATTATATTATTAGACACAATCTGTTTATAACACTTTATTATCCTTATCTACAGACCTTAGGGTGTAAAAGACACCCTACATAACCTTTATAAAAAAAGCTTCTACCAAAGAGATATTAAGGACAGACCACCAGTTGACCTCTAGAAGGCAACAACATCAATGTTCGGCTGCACCTGTAGTGTAGGTTAGTCGGGATCATGTAGTCTGTTGTATATAGTCTGATTATTAAAGTATAAAAAATACTACATCCTCCATGTTGATATTGATCACGTGACCTATGAGATCACAGCAATGTAAATTTAGAGTGTGATAGTATTTAAACTTGGATGATGATAATCGTGTAAAATGTAACTGACTTTATACTTTTGTGAAGTTGCCATATCTTTTTTTCCACCATTTTGGAATATGGCAAGTCGTCTCCCCTGAGGTATCATGGAATAGTAAAGTGTCAGTCGTATTTGTACTTCAGACTAGTAGTAAATTATCCGGGAACTTTAAACACAATGGTTTTCACAAACTAAAGATTCTAACATGCTACTCACCTCACACACTCGATAACACACACCATATAATAATATATAAGTCGAGTGTTATGTCAGACTTTTTATATATTTGATTTATCTTCTATCCCCACCATCCATCTTCTACCGTTTATCTGGAACCGGGTAATGGGAAAAGCAGGGACGCCTAGACATCCCTCTCCCCAGACACTTCTTCCAGCTCCTTTAGGGAATACCAAGGCGGTCCCTAGCCATTCGAGAGACATAGTCCCTCCCAGCGTCTCCTAGGTCTCCTCCCGGTGGGAGATGCCCAGACACCTTCCCAGAGGGGCGTCCGGGAGGCATCCTGAAGAGATTTCCAAGCCATCTTAGCTTTCTTCTTTCAATGTGAAGGAGCAGTGGCTCTACTTTCAGCTCCTCCCTGATGACCGAGCTTCTCACTCTATCTCTAAGAGAGCACCCAGCCATCCTACGGAGGAAACTCAATTCGGCCGCTTGTATCCAGGATCTGATCCTGTCGGTCATGAACCAAAGATCATTGACCGGTATATTGCAGCCTTGCAGCTTAGATCCTTCTTTAGATGCTTTTCCGCCTGTCAATCTCCTGCTCCGATTTCCTCTAAATCGTGAACAAAACCCCAAGATACTTAAACTCCTTCACTTAAGGCAAAAACCTGCATCCTGTCTGGGAATGGAATCCAAGATCTTCTTGCTTCTTGTTCTTACTGTGTGAGTTGGAAGCACCATGACAGAAGGTTTAATGAGAGATATCCTGTTGTGACATGACACTATCATAACTTCCCAGAACCCAGATAACATTACTGCCTGAGCAGCACAATCACTGAACCTCCTGAATACTGGAAGTGTTCTAATGTGAAGATTCTTCTAGAGCTTCTCCTGTGATTTGAGAGTGATGCTGTAACATTTTTAGAATGTGTTAGTGATGAGCGGTTTGTCAGGCAACAGAAACCCAAGTATTAACTCTCAGCTAATGAAAGGCCTTTGTATGATGGGAGCCTTTCGAGGTAGCGAGTGGGTCCTCCATGATTAGTCCTTGCATATAAATAAAATAAGGAGTTTATCAAGTCATTCTCTTGATAGGTGTTTAGCACAGCTCTACCAGGCCGAGACTCCGCAACACATCACAGAGAGTTACTACAACTGCATCTCAGCTTCCTCAACCCATTGCATACACATCAAATCCGCTTTGTTTAGTTTTAAGAGTTTAACAACTAAACGAGACCTTTTCAGTCGACTGTTCATTTACCGCTCGGTTAACGATATGAGATTTAGTCCCAGTTCATTAGAATGACTTGTTTCAAAACAGATTCAGGAGGGTAAAACTAAATTCTGCACAAAAACATTAAATAAAAGCCATGAAGCGAAAAGTGGAGTTACAGGTTCCTTCGATTTTGCACAGAGGATTAAGGTGCTTGATTGCACACAGGCTGAGTTTGTTATCTAAAGCGCAGCAATGGCCCAGCGGAAACGGCAGCGAGGTGCAGCAAAAGCGCTAAGCTCTGACCTACAAAGCGGGAGAAGTCGGTCTGATCAGGTCAGGAGCTCCATGAGATTCTGGACGCATGACGGGTAAAAGTAGTCTGTGTCTGGCATTTAAAAAGACGTTGGCATTTGGTTGGTTCATGCTTCAGAAAATGAAAAAGAAAATAGTTTTGAAGAAAAGCAACGTGACATTAATGAAAAGGGATAAAGTTCAGGTTTAACGGTACTTTAGTTTAAGATTTCATTTGTGGAAAATAAACCCGAAAAGCATTCCAAGTTTTAGTGTTTCAATTTTTGTTTTGGGAACATTCATTTACTCATCTGCTTATTCCTGAACTCTCTGGGGTCACGGGGGTCTGCTGGAGCCTATCCCAGCGAGAGGCAGGGGGGTACACCCTGAACAGATCGCCAGTCCATTGCAGGTTTTGGGAACATGCTAAATGATAAAGATTTTTGTCTTTCTATTCATTTTATACGCTTATTTCCAAGCTCGAGGCCACAGGGGTCTGTCAAGGGTACACCCTGGACAGGTCGCCAGTCCATCGCATAGCCACACACACAACCACACACACTCCAATGTGCAATTTAGAATCAACCTAATCAACCTAAAGCACATGTTTTTGGACTGTGGGAGGAAACCGGAGTACACAGAAGAAACCCATGCAAGCACAGAAAGAACATGCAAACTAAGCACAGAAAGACCCAGGAATCGAACCCAAGACCTTCTTGTTGTGAGGTGAGCATGCTAACCCCTATGCCACCATGCCACCTTTTCAAAAAATGAAACCTCTTTGAATCGTTGAAAAAAAATCAGATATGCATCCACGGCACTCCACACTCAAACCTTAAACAGACGGCTAAGGTCGATGCGCTGGCAAATTCACGGCTGCACTCGTAACCAGGCAACTGCAGACCCTTACTTGCGGCACACCGAATAACCACATTTAAAGGGAGAGGTGAAATAAGGTCCGGCACTTTAGACAGTCTGGAGGTCAAGAACAAGGACTCACACCCAAAGATGCAGTTTAAGCTGAATAAAGTATTTGCCCAAAACTTCCATGGAAAGCTGTGATGGGCTTTGAACTCGTGTTCTTCAGATGACTTTTAATCAAAGAATCATGACTTTTGAACCATTTGTGTGTCTTCTTCCACTCAGTATGTTTTTGTCAGGACAGTGCGATCACACTGTTCCTAAAAGCAGCAGCCTTCACTTCAACTGCATGGAAGGGAATTCCTCAAGGAGGACAACTGAAGAACTGAACCTTTTATGGTTGCTGGATTTGAAGAAACTGTACATTGAAGTTGATGTAAATTGGAGACACTGTACGTTTGTAGACCTGTAGGTTGGAGGGACTGTAGGTTGGAAGAAGCAGAGTATTGGAAGAAACTGTAGATTGGGGTTACTGTGTTTTGGATTATGAATTGTGGGGTATAGAAACTGTAGGTTGAAGGAACTTTAGAGAGGAGGAACTGCAGGTTGGAGGAACTATAGAGTGGGGGGAACTGTAGAGCGGAGGGAACTGTAGAGAACTGTAGGTTAGAGGAACTGTAAATTGGAGGAAGTGTAGGTTGCAGAAACTGTTTGTTGGAGGATCTGTAGTTTGGAGGATCTGTAGGTTGGAGGAACTGTAGGTTTCATGAATTGTAGGTTTGAGGATTGAGTGCAGCTCTGGATTGGTAGTACTATAGATTGATGCAACTGTAGATTTGAAGCACAACATGTTGTAGAAATCATATAGTAAAAGAACTGTGGTATATAAACAAAGTGGTAGAAGATCTGTGTAATGGTGGGACAGCAGCTTGGAGGAACTGTATGTCAGAAGCGCCACGACAGGAGGTTTGTTGAGACACCTTAGATCCTGGCACTTTCACAACCTCCCTAAATCCTGATGACATCATTGGCGGGGCAAGACAATCACCAAACCTACTTCTTCTTCTCCTTTCGGCTGCTCCCATTTAGGGGTCGCCACAGCGAAT
>JAOTQW010102730.1:0-10049 GCA_026260075.1 Sisor rabdophorus | reverse complement strand
CACACACACACACACACACACACACACACACACACACACACACACACAGTGCAAATATGTCAGGACTTTCATCACCAATGTGTTATTGATTAATATCTGAAGCTCTTTAATCATCAGATGTGTGTGATGGACTGTTTAACTCTCAGTGATGGAGGGAGATCTGTTGTTACTGTTTAACATCACATTAACACGTCATCATATTAATCAATGCTTTCCAACAATAATTTTCTTAATTAATAATTTTCGCAACCTGTCCAGGGTGTAGCCCTGCCTCCCGCCCTATGTGTGCTGGGGTAGGATCCCTCGATTTAGGAAGCACACTAGTATAGAAGATGAATAAATGAATTTTCTTTCCGTTTCTATGTGACGTCACATTGCGGAACAAGGAGACGGGCTGAACCTCCATATTAAAAGCCTGAGTTATAAGTGAATCGACCAGACTAAATGACTAACTCCGTTTTGAATGATTTCCAGTGCAGCGTGTGTAGAGTAGGTGCGCTGGATATGTCACAACACTGCACATCTGGCCGAGTTAGTCTAAATAACCCATTAACTTTAGCACAGTTAGCTTTGATACCTACCCGTAAGGCCGGTTCAGCTCCGCACAGTGCTAGTTAGCTACTCGTTTCGCTAACTATCGATCTGTTAACGCATAACTAACGCTTCCATTTACAGCACTTCTTTATAAAGACGTCTGGAAAGTCACGTTTCACAGATTTGATCCAAAACCCTACCGTATCTTTAAAAACACGACGTACTTCCTGTTTCCCAACCGTTAACGTCGGCTCGATCGCAAATCCGTACGTACTACCTTACAATAGCGCTAATAAGGGAGCTGGAGTCTGAACTCTGCGTCCTTTGTAGTTCACTACATTATACGTACGAGTCATTTTGATACTCATCCACAGCCAGGACGAGACAAAGTGTTTCTCTGTTACAGGGGTTAAACATTTAGAAAATAAAACAGGTTAATTTGAAAAGTAAATATTATATTTGTTTTAATTTTGGGTCTGTATATATATATTAAATTAACTACTTGTGTTATCTTTGTTACGTGATTATTTAAAACTTTACTGAAAACAGGTTTGGTAATGTTAGCATACTTACCCCCAAAGGATTACAGAATGGTTTCCACCTTGGTGGTCCGAGCATATGGCAAGTTCTTAAGCGCTCATTGGTCGTAGTTTAAACCAGAATTTTTATTCTGAGATCAATAACAAAAACACATGTTCATTCATAGGGCGGCTCTGTGGCGTAGTGGTTAGCAGTTCGATTCCCGGGCAAAGGGTCTTTCTGTGCGGAGTTTGCATGTTCTCTTCGCGCTTGCGTGGGTTTCCTCTGGGTATTCCGGTTTTCTTCCACAGTCCAAAAACATGTGAATTAGGTTAATTGGTCATTTTAATTGCCCATAGGAGTGAGTGTGAGTGCGTGTGGTTGAAGATGAATGAAGAAGATGAATGAAGTTCATTCATGGGATGGCTTGGTGGGGTAGTTGGTTAGCAGTTCGTTTCCCGGGCAAGGGGTCTTCCTGTGTGTGAGTGGGGGGGGGGGGGGAAACCCCCGCAAGCGCGGGGAGAACATGCAAACTCCGCACAGGAAGACCACAAGCCCAGAATTCGAACCCAGGACCTTCTTGTTATGAGGCGACGGTGCTAACCACTTCGCCACCGCGCCGCCCAGTGCCGTCACAAAAACAGAGAATTTTTTACTATTCTATCCTATGACAAGAATATTTCCTGGACATGATGATCATAAGCACACTGGAAGACAGATTGTCCTCTGAAAAAAACATTTTTTTATATATGAGATTTGCACTTCTACTGTCTGCATAATGTGGGAGAAAATATTACAGCTGTAGCCATAACATTAGTCACTTCTTCTCTGTGTTAGTATTTGCTTGAATGTAGACATGATGGAATATAATAGGATATGAGAAATTTTGACCAATACCACCCAAATCTGGCTCATGGATGGAAACCGCAGAATCCAGTACACTGCCTGATTGGTACAGTCCTGGAATTTCAGCAGGAGTGTATCTCTGCAGGGCAATTTTCCTCCCTAAAGGTGTTCATGGCAGCTCTATCTGCTTACTACACCTTTCTAGGAGGACAGTCAGTGGGCAGGAATTTACTTTTTGTACATTTCCTCCATGACATGAAGAGGCTAAGACCTCAAAAAAGTTTTGCTTTACTTCCTTTAGAACCAATGAAAGGTGTGTCTATCAAACTGACCTTAAAAGGACTACTGATTTTGAATTCGGAGGATAGGAGATCTTCAGTCTCTTTCCAGCCTTATCTAGCCCTAAAGTGGCCACTATCATGCCAAGATTCATAGTGCTGATAGATTTTTGCTCTCTATTCTTTTTAGAACCAAGAGCAGAACATGTACTTTCTTTGCCCAGTTTAATTGATGGGCAGTTCCACAGAACTGTTTAGTGGCAAAAGACAGAGCATCTATCACCTTCATTCTACCCAGACAGTGGGACATTGGGTGGTTAAACCTCCTTCGGGGCTCAGGGTGCATTTGTGATGTATTTGTGTACTTTTACAACCTGGAGCTTGTATTTCTTTTAGGTATGAAGGCCCCTTTGACCTAAATTCACATACATTGGACAGTGACACTTTTGCTATGGCATTGTTGCCAGTCTTGTTCCCATAGTGTTTTGATGCAACTCAAGTTCCTGAAGAGAAACGTCTCTAGGCATACCTCATCCGGCATCCAGCTATTTTAATGCTACTAGATATGGAGCCTTACCTTGCAGGCTGCAGATCTGGACAAACGAGAGTCATGCCTTGTGAACGTTTTTACTCCAGCTGTAAAAAAACTGATGCAGTTTTTCATATATTTGGGTTCATATTTTGTCTGTTTTTCTCAACTTTTTTCCTCCCCCTTGGAAAACAAGTGAATAATTAGTAAAGACAAGTTTTGGATAAAATCCAGAAAACGCTGTGTGTGTCTTCGAGTGATGTCAAAACATTTTCTGTGTAACAGTAAGAGAAATGTTGCGTCAGTGTTTTCTCTGTGAATAACAGTTTTTTTACACTGCACTCTGGCCTCCTCTCAGACAGGGTGGAAACACTGATGTTCTTTCTGCACTGCCAGATGCTTACAAATCTCACAGTTTTGATCTAAGTGACCGGATGAGACCGCCCAGCAGTCTTGTTCCAGCATCTATAAAATCAGAGCTCACCTCTCTCTCTCTCACACACACACTCACACACACACAAACAGTCATTCTCACAGACACTGAAAGCTCTCTGATAAGTGTGTGTTCCAGGTAAGTTTCAGTTCTGTTTGGTTTAATCATTTTTCACAATTCATCATCTTCATGAATCCTGTCAGGTTCCTGTGGAGATGAGAAGCTCGGTGTGTCTCCTCCTGCTCTCAGCCGGCGTCCTATTCACATGCTCATCAGGCCAGAGTGAGTACAAACCAGTTCTGAAAACTGTCACAGTTAGTTACAGACTGCCTAAAACTGCAGTTAGCTGTTGCTTAGATGAATTAAGTGGGGGAGTGGTAGCACAGTGGTTAAGGTGTTTCATTCCTAGCTTCACCAAATTAACACTGTTGGGCCCCTAAGCAAGGCCCTGAAATTGCTCAGTTGGATAAAAGAGATAAATGGAAATCGCTCTGGATGTTCTTGTACACAGGGCCATAATCCCTTGAATGTTGATAGCAGATGAATCTGAATTATTTAAACTACGATTGAGTTATGCAACAAACTAAACCATTAAATGATCTGTATGACATGTGGGAGTAAAGTGCTTCACTGACGCAGGTGATTTGACTCTATGTGATTTCACAGACAGCTGCAGAGGACGATGTGGAGACCCTTATTCCCGCGGCAGTGTGTGTCAATGCGACTATGAGTGCCTGTCACACAATGAGTGCTGCAGAAACTATGAATTTGCTTGTACTGCAGGTGAGTCTCTTCTTATCTCCTCCAGTAAAGACTTTATTCAGTTGGAATGACGTGAACAAGCTCTGGTGTCTTCATATGATACTGCATGAGCTAAAGGCCATAATAAAGATTTAGAGCTCCTCAGCATCACATCCATCTGTGTTTTTGAACATCTTTTTCCAGATGTAGTTTTATTTTTCTTTGTATCATCAGCTCCACACTGCTGTAAACTATTTAATTAATTTACTTATCAATAACCCACAGAACTTTAGGGAGCAATGTCGCTTCAGTTTGTGTTTATTGTGCTGTAGGAGGCTCTTGTAAGGGTCGGTGTGGTGAACACTTTAAAAGAGGGAGGCAGTGTCACTGCGATATTGAGTGTATTAAATATAACCAGTGCTGTCCAGACTATGAGACCCAGTGCACTACCGAGGGTAAGTTCACATCTCAAACTTTACTTAAGGTCAGCAAATATAAAATAATATAGTATATGTGTTTTCTGATTCTGTCTTCGGATTATTGCTTGGGGTCAAATCTGAGCTGTCCGATAGGCAAGTGCCATGATAGCATAATTTTATTACAATTATATTATCACCTCACAGCAAAAAGGTCAAGGGTTTAATTCTCAGGCAGAGAATTAAAATTCTGTGCAGCGTTTGTATGTTCTCCTAGTGTTTGCATGAGTTTATCAGGATTCTCTGGTTTCCTCTCACAGTTTAAAAACATGTCAGTAGTTTGATTGGTGACTTTAAATTGTATAATAAATGAGTATGAGCGCGTGTCTGGCCATGTGATAAACTGGCAACCTTTCCAGGGTGACCCTTCCTGCCTTTTGCCCTTAGAGAGCTAGAATAGGCAAATAATGTATTTTTCATTGTTATATTGTAGATTTTATTGTATATTTTATTTATTGTATATTTTAGCATATATACACCATTTAGCAATGGTTTCTTGGCAAATTCAATGTAGCTGTTTAATTCTTATTAAACCTTTTTTCTTTTAATGCATTTAATGCAAGAGTAAGGGTGAATATGTGTGTGTGTGTGTGTGTGTATGTGTATGTGTGTGTTTGTGGGTGTGTAGAGATGATGACTCAGCTTTGGCAATAGTGGAAAGTTTTTTAGGGTGATATTTAATGGAAATAATACTCGAGAGACCAGCAATAAATGTAGTTTGTCCAGCGCTGGTTTAAAGCCCTGTTTTGTTAACTGTCTGTATTATTGTTGTGTGTTAATGTGTGTGTTCATTTATAACTGCCAGAGTCACTGCTGTAAAAACTCGCAACAGATATCAATAATTACTGGTGATACACATACAACACTTGGTGCAGTTTATATGTGTGTGTGTGTGTGTGTGTGTGTGTTTACTAACTGGTGTGTGTAGCAATACTGTAATTATTTCATGTGTTGTTGTTTTTTTTATGAATGACTAATAGATTTTTTAATGGATGAAGAATATAGTGAGGTCACCACATCTCTGGATGACATGGCAACTCAAGGTAATATTTTTATTTGAAAGGATTTCATGGGACTATGGTGAATGAGTGATATTATGGTAATATGCGGGTGATATGTGGGTAATCTGATGGTGATATGAAGGTTACAGGAGGGCGATATGAGGGTAATTGTGAGACTGATCAGTGAGCCACAATCAGGCCACCACTGTGGGCCTTTAAGTAAGGTCATTAAGGCCCTTACCCCCAGTTGCTTAATGTAAGTGTGTGGTTGAGTGTATAAATATGAGTATAAATATGAGAGTAATGTGAGGGTGATATGAGATTAATGTGAGAGTGATATGAGAGTGTTATGAGGGTGATATGAGGGTAATGTGAGGAGGATATAAAAGGGATATGAGGGTCATGTCAGGGGGATATGCGGGTGGTATGAGGGTAATGTAGGGAGGATCTGAGCGTAATATGAGCCTGATATAAGACTGATATGAGCGAGATGTGAGAATGATATAAAAGTGATATGAATGTGACATGAGAGTCATTTGAAAGTGATATGAGGGGAGCTTAAATGTGATATTACGGTGATATCTGGAGGCTATGATATTTAGTATGAGACTGATGTAAGAGTGATGTGAAGACGATAAAAGGATATTGTGGGCATATTATAAAAGTAATATGAGGTTAATGTCAGGGTGATGTGAATGTGATAGAGTAAAGTAAGAGCAAAGTCAGAGTAATATGTGGGTAGTTTGAAGGTAATATTTTTTGAAGGACAATTATGAGGGTGATATGTTCTCCTAAGATAAATTCCAACATTCTTCTCTATCCTGTGTGAGTGGCTAGCACTGCCAGTCTGTTTTCATATCTCGTTTGCAATATCTGTGAATCTGTTTTCCCAGATATGTGGCAGGTAAGTGAGACAGTCCAGCTCTTTGATTCACTCTGCCAAAATGATCATGTTTCCTTCATGTTTTTATTTTACTGAGGCAAAGATTATTCGTAACAAATGATAACAACGAAGGGCCGGTACGAACTGCCAAGAAAAACAACTCCTACTATCACTCTCTCGAAGGGTATCGTTTATGGAAATTATTTATTTACAGCTTTGGCATCTAACTGAGGAATCCTATCAGCTAAAAACTTGGTGTTTCACTAGGAAAGAGTGAGAAGCTTTCCAGGTCTTCAGATTATGTGTTTGACAGAAGAGTGAGGACGATAGTAGTATTCCTTATGGTGAAATTTTGAAATGAATGTGTAGAAAATCTGGTCAAAGAACAAACTCTCCATCACTCATATGTCAAGCTCTCTGACTCTAGCACAATCTCTAACACAGTGCCTGTTTGATCAGTACAGTAAATAGATACAGTCTACATGATGAAACGCTTCAGTTACAAGTTAAATATTGCTAATCCACCATTGCAATTCTACAGTCCTTGTTAAAATTCTTGCTAAATTAAGCAACAAGCAATAATTTTAGCATTAGCTGAAGTTTTACTTTACAAACATTTTTAACATTTACAATAAATTTTCATTCTACTGCTTAGACTTAATCTATGCTGCTCTAGATGTGTTTGATCTGTTAAAGGAATAGGTGGGGGAAGAGGTGGCCAAGTGGTTAAAGTGATGGACTTATACCAGAAAGACTGGGGTTCGATTTTCAGCACCACCAAGCTACGACTGTGGGCTCTTGAGCAAGACCCTTAACCACTAAATACTTAGTTGTAGGTCGCTCTGGATAAGGGCGTTTGTCAAATGCCTTAAAAGAATACAAAATATGTTCTTTTAAATTGCTTATATTATGCTTCTTCTGATTTTAAAATCCTTTAAATTGTTTTCTAAAGAAATGTTTTCTGGCAATGTCAAAAAATTGTGATTTACTTTAAACTGGTTGATAAAATGATCCCAGCTGATTTAAAACAGTAACTGGACATGCCAGGACCAAGAAGAAGCAGTCAAATTGCACAGCCAGTTTAAACAGAATGTTCTAACAACAACTAGCAACCGCTTTCAACTGAGCTTACTAGTGACCTTGTTGTCTTTTACCTAAATGATTTTATGAACTGCACTAATGACACATACAGATTTTTTTTATTAGTTTGTGGAAAGTGTATTTTATTTGTTGGCCTTTGCGTCACTGCATTTCTTGGTATGGAATGCATAATCTTAAGAATATTCATTAACATTATTGACTGTCATGGTTGTTGCACTCTTCCTCTATAGATGATTTAAGCAGTGGTAGTAAGGACTCTCCATATGACCCTGTTGAGCTTTTGGACCGGTCTGAAACACCATTGGCACCGCTTCCATACCCACTTGATTCTGAAACAATGCAAAGTGAGACCGTAATTGTGTCTTCAAATTTTTAAAATAAAAGGAATTCTGTCCTATTCTCTTTATTGATTAAACTGAACTTTCTAGGTTCACTTGTTTCTTTATTTATGGTTCCAGATAAAGACCCTGAAGTTCCACAGGATAACCCTAAACCTGATCAACAGCTTTTGATCAACAGCTCAGCTCCTACTTTTCCTCCAGTGTCCACTACACCGGCGATCACCCAGCAACCTTCAGAACAGCCTGCAGCTTCAATAAAGCCCACAAACATCATGGCTGCTTCCAGACAGACAGATAAGACTGCAGAAACAACAGCATCATCCACCAAAATGGCCAAAAGCACTGACGCATATAGCCATTCTGAAAAAACTTCTAAATCTGCTATGAATCCTCAACCTGTTACTGAACTACTGCAACTTTCTAACCATGCATCTGTTTTCACTGTTTCTGCTGAGATAACCTCAATTAGACCAAATCCAACACCAACGTCTAAAAGTGCTACAACAAACGCGCAGACAACCCCACAGCCCAAACCCATTGCGTCAGCAACTACTCAGGCCAACAGTTCAGACCCTGAGCCTTCCAACTCTGTCCATTCTGAAGATCAAGAAATAAAGATTGAAGGTCAAACAGATGCTCAGTCTGAACCTCTGAACTCAACCTCAGAAAGACCTGAAATCCAGGAAAAAGGGTCAACAGAAAAGCCAAGGATTATGCAAACTGAAAGTCAGGATGTGAATACAGTTCTTTCTACAAAGGATCCCTTAGTCGATCCTGTCGCAATAAACAGCACTGCGGTGTCCTTGACGCTCAGCACTAAAGCACACGAAAATATTACTAAACCTATAGATAATAACAACAATCTTCAGGAGCTCCAGGATTATCAGGCAGGTGAGGAGGCCAGACTTCCTTTGTGCTTCTAGCAATGTTGTCCTGATATCTTATAAACTATAACCACAAGCATTTCCTATAGCACTTATTATAAAATGTTTCACTAGCTTCTTCCTGAAGTACAAGATTCCTGTGGATTCATTAACAGTGTGCGTTTCAGTTTGTTGCTTTCCTTTTTCCTTTTTTCCTTTTTTAGATGCCAACGGCGACTCGAACCTCTGCAGCGGCCGTCCAGTTAATGGCTTGACTATGATAAGGAACGGCAGTATTGTGGTTTTTCGAGGTCAGGACTCCTTAACATTATGTGCAAATGATTAAGTGACGTAAAGACTATTTGTCCTCAAATCAGTGTTAAATCCTTTCATATCAGTGTGATGTGCACTGATGACGTCACATGTCCAGGGTTTTTGACTGGCGGTACGCTGAAGTGAATTAATGTGTGAATGTGCATTTGTGTTATGGACTGGCATCCCTTAGTCTCACTGCAAAGCATAGGCTTCACATAGGTTCTACAGTTCTTTCATTAAATTGGATCATGTGTGGATTTGTGTTAATTTACTTTCAATAGTATCAGTAAGATTAGACACTAATGTTGAGGTTTGGAGGTCTGGGGTTTAGCCGGGGTTCCGGTTCATCCCAAGGTGTTTGGTTAAAAGGGGTCAAAGTCAGGATATTAGAGAGATCTTCTACTGCAAAAACATCCAGCACACAACATGTCTTCATGGAAATTGGGGGCTTGTGTAGCGGGACATTGCACACACTTATGTGGTTGTGCTAACGTGTATAGTATTAGCATATAACCCCCTCCCCCTTATACTAGGCCACTACTTTTGGATGCTGGACTCCAGACGGAACGCTGGGCCTGGTCAATTAATCACAGACTATTGGGGAATTCCTTCTCCCATCGACACTGCCTTCACACGCTGTAACTGCCATGGCAAGACCTACATCTTCAAGGTTCATTTCGCCCAATAAAAGTTAAAACTCATGCAAAATCATATAACACTATTTCTTTGTTCAGATTTTTTTTATGCGTGTTTTGCGTGTGTGTTGTATAGGGGGATAAATACTGGAGGTTTGAAAATGATGTCCTGGATACAGGCTTCCCTAGATCCATTCATGAGGGCTTTGAACTTAAGGGTCCCGTTGTCGCTGCTTTATCCATGCCCAAGTACAGAAGTAGAAGGGAGTCGGTGTTATTCTTCAAAAGAGGTTCAACTCTATGATCTCAATTACATCATTAGTCTTCTGATGATCTTTTAATGCATATGTTTTCATGTATTAAAAACAAAGAGCAAAACATTGCTTTGTAAATGTAAAAAATGTACATTCTGTAAAAAAAATCTTTTTTCAATTTTTCCTTTTTTTTACTTAATTTTTAGCATATTTGGGACCTAATTTTATGACCTAATTTTCATTTTATCTTCTTTACCCGCTTATTCACGAATCCGGGGTCACGGGGGTCTGCTGGAGCCT
>JAOTQW010102715.1:0-10051 GCA_026260075.1 Sisor rabdophorus | reverse complement strand
GACCTTCTTGCTGTGAGGCAACGGTGCTAACCACTGCGCCACCGCGCCGCCCTATAATTTGAAATAATAAATTTTCTTTCTACAGAATTTCTACTTTAAGTTATTAGCCAAGACTTGTCAAATAAACCAAAAATTTTAATAAAAACAAATATGCAGCATATTTGTCTTGTATCTCAAAATCCTGCAGCAAACAGAGAACAAAATACTCACTACTTACCCAGCCACAAATATTTCCAGTTCTCCATCCCCATCCACATCAGTGACAGCCACGCCATAATTTAGCTGAGTGGGGTTGTTCTCATAGTCAGGTGGCAGCACGCTCTGAGTAACTGCTACAAACATGGGCTCTGAGCGTTGAGCTAGGCACTGAGCCACCATACTGAGAACAACCGCTATCATCCATGCAGACATGATAACCTGCTGAAAACAAATACAATGTTTGTGTTTGTTTTTTAAAAGATGTGGCATCTTGTCAGTAGTATGAAAAGCAAGCTCTTTCTGTAAAATATCCATCTATTGAAAGCAGAAACACTTAATACGTGTTTAGCTGATTTGTTGACCAGCCAGTTAATCCATGTATAGTTTGAGATTTTGTTACAGTTATGTTACAACAATTAATACATTCAACTAGTGTTTAATACCTTATTTAAGTGGCACTTAAATGTCAAATTTGTTGTAATTTATTTTAATTACAACCACACTACTACCACACAATTGAATATACTATTCAACATTACTTAAATTTATACCTTTCCATATTTATTCATTCATTTATCTTCTATACCCACTTGATCCCTAACTAAGGTCTGCTGGAGCCTACAACAATAACTAAACCACTCACTCCAATGTGCAATTTAGAGTCACCAATTAACCTAATGTACATGTTTTTGGACTGTGGGAGGCAACCAGAGTACTAAGACAAAATTGAGCACAGAACCTTCTTGCTATGCAGCGTCAACTATGGCACCGTGCTGCCCTCTTATTATACCCTAGCTTGGGGTCACGGGGGCCTGCTGTAGCCTATCCCAGCGCACATAGAGAAAGAGGCCGGGGGACACCCTGGAAAGTTCGCCTGTCTGTCACAGGGCCACACACAGACAAACAACCACACATTCTCAAACTTACTCCTATGGGTAATTTAGAATCATTCATCAACTTAATGTGCATGACTGTGGGAGGAAACCGGTAGTACCTGGAGTAACTCTAATATGCAAACTCTGCACAAAAGACGAAAGAATTAAATCCACACCCTTCTTGCTGTAAGGCAAATTATTCAATCATTCATCTTCTATACCCGCTTATTCCTGAACTCGGGTTACGGTGTGTGCTATCACACACACACAACCACACGCACTCACTTCTATGGGCAATTTAGAATCTACCTAATGCATATGTTTTTGCACTACTCAAGTGTGAGGAGAACATGCAAACTCCGCACAGAAAGACCCCGTGTCTGGGATTCACACCCAATTAGCAGCCCAACACCTTAACCGATGAGCTACCAACTGCCACCAATTACTTAACTCTTACTTATTAAACAACTGCTACATAAAATGTTGCTTAAACTTAGATTGGCATTTTACAGTATTTAATAGATGCCCTATTAAAGAGCAAATAATTTTATGTATACTAGTGAAGGTCCTAGCATATTGGAAACTTATCCTGACAGCTGGATTTAAGATGTTTCAATGTTTTCTCACCGTTAAAGGCCAATTACCTGTTAACCTTTCCCTTACATAGCAAAAATCATAAATCAGGGCAGTGAAGATAGGTGATAAACCAGATCTAAATTAGGCCTTGAGAGAAAAAGCAATTCCAGTGCACATGAAACAGACATCCATGACAGCAAAATCCATATGTGACACTGAAAGATTCAAAGAGTTTGGAACATCTACTTAACTGTCTCGAAGAGGTCAACTGAATGAGATTGTTTCAAATTAAATACTGTACTGCCTTTGGCTTGATGCAGTAATGGACAAGATTCTTTGGGTTCTTAAAGGCGTATATAATTAAATCACAGAAATAATCAGCAGCTTAGGTGATGTACTGCTTAAAGACTACACATAGATCTCTAAATGAGGGTTAACACTTAAAAAACATAACTGTGGGTGAAAATGGTACATAAATTAATTAAAGGAGAAAGAAGAATACAGAATATTAGGATACAGAAGGCAATCAAAGTTTAAACATTTTTATTAAAATTTCTGCCACCTGTACCAGCTTCAGCACACCTTATTGTCAAATAGGTTTTAATTTATGTCTGTTAGAAAGAAGCGTATCAATAAATTGAACCCTGATTGTGTGCTAACACCAGGGTGCATTACTGGCAAAGAATAGTGAATAAATTACATAAAGCAAAAGGGTCTTGTGAGGTAGATTGAAGAAAAATAGTTGATGTATATATGAATATGTATATACGAAATCCTGTAAATAATTCACTATCATTTAGAAATAATAATAAACATAATAAATGTCTGAATGCTTTAAACACAAATATGAAATGGCTAATAATAAATGAATGAAATACAAAATAAAAACTGACTTTGTTGTTTTCCCTATTATGCAGCAATTCTAAGGACAGAGGACACCACTTGTTTTTCTTCAAAATTTTCCAAACATTAAATAATTTAAAGACACTGTAATGCTGAAAATTGATGAACATACAGTATGTATTATGAATTTGCTCTATTTTGCTGAAAAAAGTGTTCATCTGGCTGGGATTGGAAACAAGCCAAACTGTGTTATGAGCCTAGATATTAAAACATTAAAATTATATTTTAAAACTGCTGTCCAGCAGCAAATGACAGCAAGGTCAAGGCAAAGACAAGACCTAAGTGAAAAGGTTCTTATAGAGGCATATGGTGTCTCTGCATTTCACTGCAGCTGTGGATCTAAAGAACACTATTACCAGACGCACATAATCTTACACTGCACAGTCTCAATTTTAAGAATGATATACTATCTTCTGTTAGTAAAGTTATGGGTTTGATTAGGCACTACTTTAAGGTAGTGAAAACAATTTCAAGGTACTACTTCATCATTCTGTTGCAAAGAAATATTGTCTTAAAAGATTGGAATTGTGGTAAGGCTTAAAATAAAGGTTTATACAAGTGAAGCATCATTTCTAGACTATTTGGCATTCTTGATCATCACTCAGGTTGCCATGTAGCTCTGGAAAGTTCGCTGTCGTTCAGCAGCTTTTAAATTTAAGCATAAATGACTGCGTCAAAGATCTGCAGCATCAGTTTATGAACCCAAGACTTCTACACACAGCAAGTCCACACAGCAAGCACACTCAGAGCAAGGAAAGCAAAGATGGTAAAAAAAAATATTACAGAAGCACGTCTATTATAAGCCAAAGATGCGCTTTAGCCTTTAAATTAATCATGTGAGCTAATTCGTCAGAAATAACACTAAGAAATAACGAGAGAAATACGACAGACATTTCAAACACAAAAAGTTTTTAAATGTTTAGGACATAACCTTTACATTCTGAAATGTTTCTATATTATATTTAGAAGTAAAGAAAAACGCCTCGACTCATCTATTCATATTGAAACCACGTGACGTTGCTTTTAAACTATTGACAAATAATCCGCACGTTGCATGCACTACATCCTGATGCTCCATTAATAAACTTTCTGTATGTGACATGACATCAGCCTCAGCAGCATGCATTCAAACACCTACAGCACACGAATCCAAAGGCGAGCTGAAGGATTTCCTCCGAGGCGAGTCCCAGCGGATATCCTGTGCAGGACTGTCTCACTCTCCTTATATTTTATAACATTACTTACACAACTGGAGTTTATAAAAGAGGTTGTGTAAGAAGCTGCCCAATAATAAGAGCTTGGCAAGAATACTTAAAGACATAGCCAATGACGTGCACGAAGGGCTGAGCCAAACCTGCGGCAGAAACAGCAGCCTTTACCGCTGATCCGAGATCGGCGCTAGATTAATATTTTTTTTACCGTGCTGTATACAACTTGTTATAATGTTAATTTACGGGTGTTTTTTTAGGGTCAAAGATTAGCGTTTTTAAATTCAATATCAAGTAGAAGTCAAGTTATCAAGTTAAAACACACAAAGTTTGTGGTCACCTGAGCATCACATTTATTTATTCCCTTGCCACTGTCCCTGGTGCTTCTGGCTTGCTCTCCAGGGACAAATTACTTTTATTTCACCCTGCATATGTATATGTATATGTATATGTAAAGGGCGAAAGGCAGATAGGATACATCCTGGACAGGTCTCCAGTCCATCACAGGGCCACACAGGCACTTACACTTACTCTTATGGGCAATTTACTTCCTCTTCTCTAATAAAACATCCCACTACAATTTAAAGCTCGCTTTAACAACAACAGTGTTAGTGAGGTCAGACACAAATGTCAAGTAAGGAGATCTGAGATGCAGTTCACTTTCCATTTCATACCATGTTTAGTGGTGTTAAGATCAGGAATTTGTGTTGAATGCGCTTTTTATTATTAATAATTATACACACCATTTGATAATGGTGCTCAGTGTCTTAGAGTCATTGTCATGTCAGTATTAAGTCTCTTAGTTCCAGTGAAGAAATAATCTAAATCTACAACATATTTCAGACAACTGTGTGCTTCATGTTTGTAGCCAAATTTTAAGGAGGAATCACATATGGACCTTATGTTTAGGCAACCACAAACTTTTGCCAATATAGTGTAGAAGAGTGCATCGGAAAATGTAGCCATTACATCTGGTTTTTAAGGCTTGCCTTTCTTCTAATAAACATTACTTGTATGAAAATATTTATAAACTTTTATATATACAGCTGGATATGTAGAATTTTTAAAAACGCACCATAAATAATAAGTAAATAAGTAAAGGTAGTCATCATTGGATATGTATTGTTCATTTTGTTGTAATTGTTTAATTTAAATTAAAATACTGTAGCTAAAAGTTCTAATGAGCAGGTAAAGCACAAAAAAAGCAAAATTATGGGGTAGCGATAATTTCAAAGTTTCTGTTGTCTAATTCCTCCTCAAGAGACCAGTAAAAATTGGACTTGCTTTGCCAATTGCAAGTATTGTGTATGTAGATATACAGAGCAGCCCTGTGGAGAATATCAGATTAGCTGTTCATCTGTTTTAGAAAGCATACACAGATGGGTGGTTGGGACTATAACTTTTACTTAAAAGGCCACCAGCCTCCCAGTTCTGGAAGGGCTTAGGGTGCATTCTACCAGGGGGGTACGAAGGCGGGTTGGGCTGCACCACAACCTTTATCCAGTTCTATAACATAGATTCAGCAAAAACTTCAGGATTTAAGGTTCTCACATCATAAAGTCCCTCCATGCATGATCACGAGAGCATGCTTTAGAGCTTTGTCAATGTGTGTGCAGTTTAAGTTTCTGCAGAGAAATGTTTCTAGGTTACGTATGTTACTATTGTTGCCCGACGTAACCTGCCCGTGACGAAATCCTTTCATTTATTCTTTCATCTTTTATAAACGAACCTGGAACCTACGCCACCGATTTTACAAAGCAAAGTCACCCTAAGTGTTTAACCAGTCAAATTATTGTCTTCAGATAACATTGTAATATTTGCATTTTTTTACAAAATTCCACTTGATTCCTCTAGGCTGAAATAGCATAATAAGGGTTTATGGTTTGTGGCAGCATCCTATATCATAGTAATTGTTTGTCCTGTGTTCCTGTGCAATTTGCCCCATATTGTATAACAGTAGATGCAAATTCAGCCAGTCTGAGCTCAGGCTGTGGTAGAGGAGAATAGATTACCCAGATCTTGGTTTATTGTTAGGTCTGTATATCATTGAGGCCTGACAGTGCACTAAAATGTCCTTGGCAGAATCTTTCTTACACTTGCATCTTTTGCCTGCTCGCCTGGCTACTGATGGATACTGTCATATTTCTCCCACTCTTATGAAGTCATCGTTGATTTTCATATTGTTGTGGCATTATCCACCATAGGTGCTTATAGGTATACAACATATTGACCCTGTTTAGTACCTTTTAATTATCTCCGGGTTTAGCTCTATATTTAAACAACAGTCAGTACTATTAACACTTAATTTACCTAATGGAATAACTTTTAGTGCTTTTTACACTGCACTTACACTTTTACCCTAGCTTTCCCTATACAATATAGAATTAGCTAACTAATTCTATTGTGGTCAAAAATAAAAGCCAAAAGCCACATACCGAAATTGAGGATGAGTGAAGTGAGACTAAATCTAAAATAGGATGTTCAAAAGAAACTTAATAACGTAAGATGTATAGACATTAAATACAATTCTCAGTTATTCCAGAAATGTTGGACATTAGCATAAAAAAACAGAAAGCTGTCATGCATTGTGACAGTTTTGACATTTGGCTTTTATGTCCTCAGGACTTGTCTCGTTACTAGGAGAAATCATACAGTGATTCTTTTACCAATCAAACTTATACAGGCTTTCAGTGAGCTTGTCCAAAATGTCATAACAAATCAGTGTCTATCAAAAATGAACTAGCTATATAAAAGCAGACTTTTGCTATAAAAAGGCATGGTTGTCTGTTTTACTTGAGGAAAATGTGTGTATATTTGCTCCAATGTGTACTGGGTGTTAAATGAGGAGGAGCAGGACGAATCATTCAAAACAGATACGTCTGCGATTTTAAATTGACAGTTTACAGAAATTGCTTTGCTAAGATAAAGAGTCATGTCAGCAGATGGTGCTTAACTGTTACCTCTGTCATATTTCACGTTCTCTCAAACTAATTACAAATCAATATAGCGAACTCATAAAATATTAGAACAGAACTGTCCATTTCCAGTGATGGGTGTTAGGTGAGAACCGGATGCAAGCATGGATATGTTTTGCAGAACGAGTTTTCTGCCAATTAATCATTGCAGTATTCCTCAGAAATTTTAATTGCTTTTAAGATTCTTGTTTGCTGGTTTCAACAGCACAATCAAACTACATGGATGCATGTTTGATGGCAGGCTGAAGTTCCTTATGAGGATCTGCGCTTTCTAATTTGAATGTACAGTGCTACAAAATTTATTTAATCTTTGATGGTCTACTTACGCGTCATTACACCTCTTGTTGAGTGCAAAGGCACTATGTCCCGCATAAGAATTAATTTTGCATTGAAGCTGAGCGCAAGGTTAAAGCTGGTGCTATTTTCAAACTAATGGATTATTGATTCAAAGAAAATAGTCAGGAAGGGTCTCACAAACAGATTTTCAACCTCAGCACAGTACAGTCGACTGTTTTATACAACCCAAGTAGTTCAGTCCTAGGATAGGTTTTAGGTTCTAGGTAATCTCTGGGTTTTAGAAAATCTATTTTAAATTTTATTTTAAAAAAATGTAAGTCAATGACTACAAATTATGGATAATAATAAAATAATAAAACTTTGTTGAAATAATTTTACACAGTATTGCCAAAAATTATTTAGCAACCCTTTATTATGCTAGAGACATAACCAACTTTAGAGTGTTACTTTTGATGCCCGCCTGTCTTTTGAATGTAGGCTAAATTTATGATAAATCAGCAACTTCTACAACTGTAAGTGTGGCCAGTTAAGGAAATTCACTTTTTGTTCTTCTTTAGGCAATATTGATCCCAAGGGGGGTTATTGGTGTATGACATCCCTAATCACAACAACAGGGTGACAGAGTAGATAAATAACAAGCCAGCATCAGGGTGGGAGCATGCCACAAAATGTGTTGGAGGCAATCTTTCATACCTCTGTATTAATTACACATTTCCTTGACCTTGATTGATTTTTCATAACAGCTATAAATTCCTTGTTTTTAAGTTCTACGACTTCTCTTTGTTGAACATCAATTTAGAATATTAAAAATCATATCTAATTATTAAGAATACATTCTGATAATTACATGGAGTATCATCAAAGCTGTGTTAACAAATACTTGCTTTAAAAGAGGCTTACAGCGTTATCTTATTTAAGTTATTGTTGTGCTTATTTTATTTCTTTTGAGAATAGACATGGACGTGAAGTTAAAGAAGATGCACAGGGGAATAAAATGTCGTTTAAGTTTATTTCTCTAGCACAGTGAAGCTATATAGTCTGTGAGTCCCAGAAGGCCTTGTTAAGAATTTATTTATTGTGCTGTTAAACCTGGCAGTACCCTGTGATGTGTCACTGCATTCAGTTTTGCATATATAGTTTAGGTTTATCAGCATCCAGAGTAAAATAAATTTAAGCACTGTGGCTTATCTTCCTAGCCAGAAAATAATAAAACCAAGAAACTGTACATTAAGCTCCTTGCATGTAGGGTTAAGCTTCATATGATAAATTAACTGGGGACTGCACACGTAGATCACTTACAGCATATATACCATTACCAATTAGTTTATAATTACTCTGGCAATAGTAAATAATAAATAATAAACAATATTTACTTCCACAGTGATAAAATTACCAAATTTGGTTTGATTGACCAAATTAAATTGTTAGACTTTGTTATCTAATATAGTAAATAGATAAATAAATCTATTAGCTCAGTAAAAGAATCAAACTTTTTAATAGTGCTTTGTTTTTATTTATTTGTTTCTAATATGAAATAATTGGTTGCTATATCTATAAAATAAATTATGGAGTAATTTCTATGTTTGACTTTTAAACTGATGTTATTTGGATGTATGTTCAGTGAATCATACTTTTACCACTCTTGCTTTTACCACTTTTGCTGGAATAACTACCATCACTCAAAAACCATGCTAACCACTACACCACACATATGTTCTGCAAAATAGGTTTTATTTTATGCCAATGAGTCTGTTAATAAAATTTATTAATTGCATAATTTCTCTTTAAACAAACTTAAAAGGAAAAATAGGTCACACAGACTCCAACACCACACAAGGGTTAAACAAGACCTTGAAATAATTTTTACATGTATACGGAATCCTGGCTGTGTCTCCATGCAAAACCACTTTCAATTATGCAAACCAATGGAGTGAGAACAAATATGTGATAAATGACTGGAAGACCAGCCAGTAGTTTATATCCTTCACTTCTAGCCAAAGGGAACAGTTTTACACCTGAAATGTGGTTAAAAGGAAATTTTTACATTGTCTCAGTTTCAATTACCTTTACAGTGAGAGCAAAGATAGGCCCAGGGTTGAAGATGGAGTGATACCTTGAAAATGGTGTCTTGTCGGATTTCTGTTTGCATCTGAGGACAGGGACATCAACATACCTGCATATACAGATGATTGGAATGTTGGCTATTATAATCCACAAATATAAATTATTAAGCTGCATAATTTTTATGTTCTCTAGGGTTTTTTTATTATAATAACAGCTTGCTAGAATAAGCATCATTGTCCCCCAATTACAACCTAAAAATTGTGTAAATGTTGGCTATTTTGTCCTTGGGTGAGTGTGTGTGTGTGTGTGTATATATGTGTTAAAAAATGAGGCAATGAGAAAAAGAGGATTAACTGATGCCATGTCTATCTTTTTCCCAATGCCCTAGTATTCAGGTATTCAGATTCCTGGTCATTCCTTTATTAATCTGACCAGATGCATTCAAGAATCAGTGATAATAATGCTGTCATGCAGCCCCACCTCACAGTGACTTATAATGGAGTGATGTGCCATTCACCACTAGATGGAGACATTATTATAACAATCCGAAAATGTCAGTAGGAATTTTTTTCCTTTGGCAGATTAATTAAATTATTGTGTATTTGT
Source organism: Sisor rabdophorus (assembly GCA_026260075.1). Taxonomy (NCBI): domain Eukaryota; kingdom Metazoa; phylum Chordata; class Actinopteri; order Siluriformes; family Sisoridae; genus Sisor; species Sisor rabdophorus. The sequence goes on along the minus strand of JAOTQW010102715.1, from coordinate 349 downwards.
GCAAATAGGAATAAATAACAATGTGATACTTACTATACTTTTATGATAATTAATTGCCTAAAACAGCAAAGTCAGTGTTATTTAATAAATATATCATGGGCATCGTGTCAGCAACATTTTTTAGTGCGGGTTCTGTATCCTTCACTGAGCAGGAGCCTCATGACCCTCATGACCCTGCTAAATCCATCTCTTTGCCTTTTGGCTCCATTCCTAATCCACCCTATAATCAGCATTTTTAACAGCTCTTATTTTCTCTAGTATATATAACTATAATTGTCAGGACACCCTCCCAGATTCTCTCTTTCTCTCTCTCTTTCTCTCTCTCTCTCTCTCTCTCTCTCTCTCTCTC
>JAOTQW010102680.1:0-10053 GCA_026260075.1 Sisor rabdophorus | reverse complement strand
CCCTGACCCTTACAGTCTCCATCTCCCTGCCCCTCTCGGTCTCTCCATCTCCCTGACCCTTACAGTCTCCATCTCCCTGCCCCTTTCGGTCTCTCCATCTCCCTGACCCTTACAGTCTCCATCTCCCTGCCCCTCTCGGTCTCTCCATCTCCCTGACCCTTACAGTCTCCATCTCCCTGCCCCTTTCGGTCTCTCCATCTCCCTGACCCTTACAGTCTCCATCTCCCTGCCCCTCTCGGTCTCTCCATCTCCCTGCCCCTTTCGGTCTCTCCATCTCCCTGCCCCTTTCGGTCTCCATCTCCCTGCCCCTCTCGGTCTGTCTCTCTCCCACTCAGTCGCTCTCTCTCCCGCTCAGTCTCACTCCTGCTCCCCCTCCGCTCAGTCTCACTCCCGCGCTCCTCCGCTCAGTCTCTCAACCGCTTCTTCCGCTCAGTCTCTCTCCTCCGCTTCACCCCCTCAGTCTCTCTTTCCCGCTTCCCCCTCTCAGGCCCCTCCTCTCCATCGCTTTCTCAGTTTCTCAATTAGCAGGAAGCAAAATAATCTCCAGATCCTCAGCAAGCTTTTAAACTTTGACAGAATTGCATTTTTAACCAACTTTCTTTCCAAACAGCTGACTACAAAGCTAACAAGTCAGCAAGTTCGAAAAATACAGACACATGCAGAAATGCTGCTCGTCTTTTGCTTTCTTTTTACAATGTAGTCACTTTCTTCCTGTGAATGAGTTTACTTGCTTGTGCACTCGCTTAAATATTTTATATTACCGTGCATGCAAAAACTTGAACACAATCATACAGGAAAGCACAGAAGTGGGGCAAAGTAGGTAAATGAAAACAAAAGCACAAGTACAGAAGGGCACCAGTATGAACTCAGGCAAGTGCAAAAGTACAGGAGTGCAGAAGAAAATAGGCTAATGGGTCTAAGTACTGAAGGGCACAAGTAGAAATGTACAGAAGTGAACATACACAGAAGTGGGTTAGTTGCAATAGATACATTTCTCTTCTGATACTGTATTTATCAGCTATTAACAATTGGTGCGGAGCAGAAAAATGTTTCAGATTTTAATTAACACAAAGTGTAAATCATTCAAAATGAAATGCAAATATGTATCACTAGTAGACGTTAGAATATCGATACACTACTATGAAAAATAAAAATACAATAGTTAGCAGCATGGATAACTATATAATATAACACACAGATCTACAGCAGGGACCTAAGGCTTTCTCCCAAAACAGTAATAGTAGTCCACCATGCAGGACTGTTAATTAAATATAAGAAACATGAAATGGGGCCCCGTTTGTGTTTGATTGGTGTGTAATCAGCCGGTGATGAGAGCAGAGCAGTGACTGCGGCCAAAAAGGCAAGCCAGAGCTTCCTTGACCCACGAATAGCGTTCCACATGAAAGAGACGAACGCGGCGGTATGTCTCTGCAGAGGCCATGCTGCATTTAATTAGTTAAATTGAAGCAGCAGCATCCCTGGGGTAAGAACACGCTTTGAGTACACATTTTGATTCGGCTAGTATTTTCACTTGTATTTAAAAATAAGAATTATTTATTAAACCAAACATAAAATTTGTAATTTTAGTTGGTTATGAGTGGTGTCAACACCTGTTTATAGAAAGGTAAATGGTCCTAAATGCCAACACTCAAAAGTGGAAGACTGAATAAAATCAATAACTGAAATCCACTGAATAATTTTTATGTTTGAGTAATACAATGATGATGAGGAGATGGACAAGAAGAAAAGTTTGAAGATGTGACGACTCTCTGTAGGACTACACTGTTTACGAGTCTGTAACTGTTTGCCGTGGTGCTAAAATGGTTGCCAGTGCCACCAAAAATAGACATAGTGTGCGCGTGTTATTTTTAAACACGGTGCATCGTTGCAGTCTCAATTATGATGCACAATATATCTTTGTTGTCTTTTTTTTTATAAAGAAAGCCAGTGGAACAGATTTAGCCTGGAGTTGGAACTAGCTAGTGCAAAATCCATCCAGCTGCTGCTTTACTTGTATTTACTGGTCCTAAGAGCGCAGTCAAATGTTACCCCCCCCCCCTTTTTTTTTTTTTTTTTTTTTTTTTACAAACACTCAAGGTAAAGACAGAAGTACAAAGAAGAATGCGACAGGCCAGGAGTCTCTTTCTCTTCCTGTGTTCACTTTGTTCTTTGTTTTTTTTGATAAATGAAATCCACAAGCTGCACCCTGGGGCAAAATGAAAAGCTTAAATGACACCTTTGTCGTCAAGTGGAGTTTAACAGCATTTACTCTCCAATGACGAAAGAGAAACCTAATCCATGGCCACTTAAAGATCAAATACAACTAAACCAAGACTTGAGTGCTTTAAAAATAAATTTAATTTATCAAGCAATGTTTTTTTCTAATTTAAATTAAAGCATATGACCACAGGGCAGTTATGGGTCAAGAGCCTTGCTTAGAGGCCCAGCAGTGGCAACTTTTTGGTTCCTGGATTTTAACCCACAATTATATGGTTATTTATTATTATTATCAGCAGTCTTAAATCACTGGGCGAGGGTATATCCACTACTCCTGACCAATGAAAAAGAAAAATCTAAGCAGTAGCTCCAGGCGACGATGTACAGTATACCTTATGTTATGTAATGTAAAGGATGAATGTTACTCACTTATGCATTGATGCATCAAACTTCTGCAAAATCTTAAAGCATTTTTAGATTATTTGCAAAGGGAAAATAAAGTATCTTTTAAAGCCTTCGTGGTCGTCTCGGCACAATGCCTCGTCTCTGTCTGACCCCTTTCTCAATGTGTGCCACTTCAGAGGAGACGCTGCTCTGGTATTCAAAAAAAAAAAAATTAGCAGCCACGAGACCCAGCAAGATAATCGAGAGAGAGAGAGAGAGAGAGTCAGCCATGTTGAGAGGCTCTGGCACAGGCGTTAGAAAGGCCACAAATGGAAAAATAAACATCAATGCGACAGTAGCAAACCACTCTGTCAGAGATATAAGGATCTGGGCAGAGTCTGAAGGATTTAACAAGTGAGCGGTTGTCGGGGTGATATGGAGGGGGGCAGATTTTATGCAACAGGCCTGTGCTGAGAAACAGAAAGAAATCTACAAACAAATCTGTCAAGAAATCAACCCCCTGAATTTTTTGCAACCTGCTTCTTGGTTAACTTACAAGAGAGGGAGGTGTGTGTGTTTGTGTGCGTGTGTGAATAAGATATACCTCCACAAACCTTTCAGCCTTTCAGAAAGCTAACAGACCCCACCACGTATTTGCGCTGTTTCAGTAGCACGGTGGTGACAGTCAGATAAAGAACTCAAAGTGATACAAAAGTTCATTCCAAATCACATAACTAAATTGTAAAATGTGACAGACGAGTGTGTATGTAAAGTGTGACAGATTGACAGCAGTGTGTCTGTACTGTGGGAAATAATGTCATACTGAAAATAGAGTGTGTCTATAAGCGAGTTTACCCAACTAACAATAGTGTATGTGACAGACTGACAGCAGTTTTGCAGCGTATGTCCAGTGAAACAGAGTGACGGACTGACAGCAGCGCCTGTATGTCCAGTGAGACAGAGTGACGGACTGACAGCAGCGCGTGCATGTCCAATAAAACAGAAGGACTGACAGCAGTGCATGTAAGTCCACTGAGACAGTGTGACGGACTGACAGTAGTGCGTCTTTACTAGGGCTGCACAATATATAAAAGTTATTTAAAATATAAAAGAATGCCAGAGCTGATCCAAATTCACCTGCAAAACAATGAAGCATCTCAAAGATATGGTGGTATCTGAATGTTTAAAAAGACCACATGCAGACCAAAGTTCTATGTGAAACGTATCTCGAGTGGGATTGACGGTCAGATTGAAATAAAGCAAGGTTATTATCAGCTATGCTCGCCAAGAAACAGGTTTGAAAACAGCTGATTATATTTAAAGAACCATGTTAGTTATATAATTAAAAAAATATATTTTATTGCATATCGACTATTGCCTTATTTTACAAGCTACTGCGCATCTTATTTTCTTAAATATCGTGCAGCCTTAGACTGTACAGCAAGAGAGAGGGCTCAGTAATAAGGACTTGCGCAACAGCCTTCGTGCCACCTGAATTAACAGTGCTCTCTCGCTCAGCCACCCGCTGCGTTCAGTCCATTAACCCACCGCGTAGGTTTATAGTCGTTCAAACCCGCGGTGCCGCGTTCCTGCAATTACTGAGCGTGACCCATCAAACTCACTCCACACTGATCCGCACTGATCGGCGCTAATAAGCGCTGTGGATTGCGGATAAGCGAGGAATGCATGCCATAGTCTGCACTTACTAGCGTGACCAGGGCAGGCATGTTGTGTCACTTTAAAAATGGCAAAATAGAAAAACAGAAGTTTTACAATCTTCTCCGGTTTTGGGTTAATCTCAGTGGCATTCATGACTTATGCCCGCTAAAGGACATCATAGGACTGCCTCCGATTAAAATAAAACCATTAGCCCTACGCTGGTGCAGCTTTTACGCCAACAATTCTATTTTTCTTTGTCAAGTAAACATGGCCTGTTGAGTGTTTGTGGGTGCAGTGACTAGCTTAACATCTAGGGGTTCGATTCATGGCAGTTACTAGGACTAGCTTAGCTAAACTAGCTTGATCAACTCTGTTGCTCTTCCTCATGCTAAAACAATCTTTAGGACGGTTCTTTCGGACAAGACACTGTAAACCACTGAAGATGAATATGATGAAGCCTGATTGTGTGAAGTGACCATGGACCACAGGAACGCCCTGACAGACCCTGTGTACCCTGTTCATCAATTTGTTATCAGTTTTATTTTTAATGCTGCTGGTGAAAACTCTGGGCAATTTATCTAACATGTGTTTATGACGCATTAATAAGGAACAATTACAAAGACCCCTAATAGGAATCAACTTAGAATTTAGGAAACATGTACAACAGAAAGCCAAACACTCACTATCAAAACCACACACACACACACACGGAGTTCTACAGCCTTGTCCGAATTTAATCAGCGATTTACGACGACGGCTGGTGATTGCGGCTGATCGAGTACTACGGCGTTCTCTTTGTTGAGGAGCAGCTGCAGTCTTTCCTAATCAAACATCAAACTGGGAGATGACGTGCATCTCAATTTATATGTTGAGGTGAATGCAAAGCTGTGCAGTCAATCCAAGATCCCTTTCCTAATAAAGCTAATAAAAACTGAAATAACAGTTTGTTTTAATTAATCAAACGTTGCTTTAACATAATTTAAGCAATAAAAATCCCCCTTGATATTTTGTGGCATTTTGCAATCTTTATTTAAAGGATAGGACAGAAGTGAAACGGGAAAGGGACAAAAGGGAACCAGAAAAATTAAACACAGGTGGCCCAAAGCCCAACAGCGCTATGAATCCGCAGGCATTGTAACCCACCGATTGTGATTTGACTACGTTCTGAACGCCGTTGATTGCGGAACTCAAATGTTTGAGCTTCATGTTATTTTGGACCAAAATGAGTTTTGACTCGTGGAGAGTCTGATAATTTGGTCAGCAAACATCAAAAGGACTCCAATGATTTAACATGCATGGCTATCTTACCATCTCTCCGTTAGATGATTACATCTGTACTTAACGCAACCAAAGAAAACATTTTGCATATTTGGATTTGGAGCTTGCATCATTTTCAACCAGTCACCCTGGAATTTTTGCAGACAGATACTTTTCAGTTTTTCCCAGCTCAAATAAAATTATTTTAATAAATTATTGTATTGTTTATTTGTAACATCAATCAAAAATGCTTTTAAATGAACAAAATACAACCATCAATACAAATATTTGGCACTAAATGATTTGTGCAACTCTCTCCACTGTGCATGTGCATTACAAGTTTAACCTTGCTGTGCCAGTTGACAGTAATGGCTGATGGATTTAATGATAGCGGCTCCTTAATGTTTAAAAATTACTAGCATAAAAAATGACGCAACAATAACTGCACAATAAAAAAATGACAAGATTTAGTTTTTCCGTGATTTGAAGATTTTTAAAAATTTACAGTATGATATGAACAGCTCGATTTGAAAAATATTATTTCACAATAATTGTGGCGATTTTGTAGGCGAATGAATCTGTGTGAAATATAATACACAGAATATAACGAAAGATAAACACAATTAGGCAGGTGCAATAGCGTAGTGGTCAGTAGGGTCGCCTCACAACAAAAAGGTCTCTGGTTCAGTTTCCGGGTCTTACTGTGCGGAGTTTGGATGTTTTCCTCCACGCTTGCGTGGGTTTTCTCCTAGTTTCTCAAAAGCCGTGAAATAAAGCAGTTTTCCCTTCCTGGGAGACACCTGACAGACAGGACGGGGACATATCAGCTTTGACTGGAAGACACAACAGCCACAGGATGTCGTGCTGGAGATTTTACGAGCCAATTTTTTTATTATAAAACATAAATACTTCATATAGTGAAATATTTTTTTTCTGACTGTGGAACTGCATGATGTTCAAGCTCTGCCAAAGGCGCAGCGCAATTTCATTGTCGTTTTATCACCGTGTGGTGTTTTAATACTTTGTTCTGTCCGGCTTTCTATCCCACTTCGCAATGCATCCTGGGTTACGGACATTCACAGCAAGCTTCTACGCTGGAGGTCTCAGTTATACGGCAAAAACATCTCGTGAACTTACACAGAGAGGAAGCAATAACGCATTGAACTGGATGGACGTCGTACAGGAAACCTGGCTATACAAGCTGATCAGTTATGAACTCATGAAAAATGGGTGGGGCTTAGCAATCACCAAGACGATGATCATTGACATATATTTACAGCATTCGGCAGTCGTCCTTATTCAGAGCGACTTACAACTGAGCAATTAGGGGTTTAGAGCCTCAAACCTTTCCCTACCTTTTCTACAGTTCGCCTTTTCTGGTGTTATTATAATTATTATGACTCCCTTGAGTGTAACATGCTGTAAATGTAAATGTAAACAACAAACTTGATCTTTAAATTGTTTAGAGTTAAAGTTTCTTTTCCTAATCGAACATCATTTAGGCAGAAATATCTTAAAATCTATTCAAATTAACCTACAAAAAGTTTCTATAGTAATAATAAACAATTTCCATTGGGCCCTTTGATGGATTGGTGACCTGTTCGGGGAGTTGCCTCTCGCCCTATGTGTGCTGGGATAGGCTCCAGCAGACCCCAGTGACCCCGAGTTCGGGAATAGCGGGTACAGAAGATGAATGAAGGAATAAATAAATTCCAATTGTTCCATTTCAGAAGCCTATTTTTGTAGCTAAATTTACCTTTAAAAAAATACTGTGCTATAACAGTGTAATTACAACTTACATTCACATAAAAAATGAGAAAAACTACAAACACAAAAGAACCTCGATTAAAAAGTGGCGTTTTGATGTTTCCCCCTTCGAAATCAGAGATTTTTTGCAACTTTTGCAGCTGGATTCTTTCCAGCGTCGCTTATGCCTCTTAACTGTTGTTTTTTTTTATATTTGGAGTAAAAAGTTAAACAGAAATTGACTACAAAAGTTCATTCATTCATTTTTTATACCCGATAATTCCCGAACTCTGGGTCACGGATGTCTGCTAAAGCCTGTCCAAGCACAGACAGTGCAAAAAGCAGGGGTACACCCTGCGCAGGTCGCCAGTCCATCACAGAGCCACACATAGACCAACAAGCACACACACACACACACAAAACTTAATGGACATGTTTTTGGGCTGTGAGAGGAAACCGGAAAAGCGGAGTAAACCCAGACAAGCGTGGGCAGAACAGTCAAACTCTGCACAGAAAGACGCCTGGAATCGAACCATTGCGCCACCGCCGTTGCCCTTATTAATGATTGATCCAATATTAAGTGTTAATCCAATAGGTTGCGGTATAAAATTAAAAAAAAAAAGTTTGCTAATAGAAATTTATAGAAACAAAAATAAACTGTGGCCTTGAACTAAATGTTCATAAAATAAAAATTTTTTTTTAAATGTATTTTACTAAAATTCAAGCAGTGTTGCTATTTTTATTATGGTTAGTTGTTATTATTTTAAGTATTATTATTTTTGCTTGTTATTTTAAGCAATTTATCACCTTAAATATTCGTAAAAAGGGGTCAAGGGTTAATAATAAAAGCTGCACAGGATAAATAAATCCAACTGCAGATATTAAAACTTTCTGGAACTTTCAGATTTTTACGATAAAGTTTTGTTGTTTCTACGAAAAATTCATATTTAATACAAACAAACAAGTAACAACTGTTCTATAAATACACGAAAGTTAACTTTTTGTCTTAGAGTTTATTAATTTTCTCTAGAATCACTTCCCCCATTCACAGGAGCTGAGGAGAGATTAGCACGATGCTAACTGAACTGAGGCGCAGTGCGTACGTTAAAAAGCAGCACGTAAACTTTCACTGATAAAGTTTTCAACAAATATCGATAAACGTATGGGAAAAAAGCGACAGCGGGTTTTTTAAGCTAGAAACAAAATAAGTTAACTGGAAAACTGTAGTTTTTTCTGTAAAAGTATTTTGGTAACGTTACACAGCTAAAAGAGCTAAAAGAAGGAAAGGGGAAAAAAACGACAGTTTACTTTTAGGCCCTGATAAAACAGCTCGCTTAATTTCTGACAGAATAAATATTACTGAAATGTATTAATAATATAAGTTGTTGGGTTATTTAGTAATTCTTTCGTTTTTTTTTACCGTGTCAGCGTCCGCCACCGCTTCCCGGGCCGCCTTCCACATAGGAGCCGCCCGAGACCGAGGCTTCTCTCCGTCTCAGTGTCAGTGTCAGGGACGGGTAGGAGGAGGAACTCGGAGCCGGGCCTAAGTGCGCTGAGGACGGCGTAACTTTCCTTCTGAGTCCGGGGGTGGGGGGGCACCTAGTCCGTTCGTCGCCCCCCACTTAACGTCTCATCCAGTCGGAGATTTCCTTTCTTTTTTTTTTTAATGTGGTTTTATTTGATTAAATTCACGCAACTTTCCTTTTCCCTATTTTCCTTTTTAATCTTTACTATAATTTATTTTCTCCGATTTTTCCCCCCCGAGTCTTTTTTTTTCCTCGCTTCCGACACACACGAATCAAAATAACCGTCGCGCAACATGGCGGCCGTACGCGCCGCTATCGCGAGATTTCCTCCCTGTCTTAAAGGGGCGAGAGCATAAAACTTTCTGGCGGCACGTGCACGTGTGACAATTAAAACGATCAGTATAAATACGCGATTATATTTGTGTCGTATTAAAATAAAAGTTACCTGAGAAAGGACTTCATACATTTCTGTTTGTGCGAAAGGGCAACTTATGTTAGTTAAACGTTTTTATTGCACAGTTATTAATATATAATATGACAGAATAATTGGAAGATCGGGGTTCGATTTGCAGCACCATCAAGTTTTTTACTGCTGGGCCCTTGAGCAAGGCCCCTAACGCTATATTGCTCAGTTGTATAAAAGAGATGTGTGTAAGGACTTAAATGCAACATAAAAGATTGGGTCGTTTAATGTGTTAATGCTTACATGCGCCTCCATGTGCACAAGTTGTCGTGACCCGGCGACCTGGGTTGTCTCGGGTCATTTCCGGTACCCCATCTCTCTCTCTCTCTCTCTCTCTCTATCTCTCTATCACTTCGTCCTATCAACAAATGCAAACAATGGTCTCAGTTTAATCCTTCTAGTACGACAGATGAGAGTGAGAGACAGACAGAGAGAGAGAGAGACAGAGAGAGATTGAAAGAGAGCTTGTTTTAAATTTATCGCTGTGACTTATTAATAAATTCATTTATTTATTTATCTTATTCCCTAACCCGGGGTCACAGGGCGTCTGCTGGAGCCTATGCCAGCGTACAACATAGGGCGAGAGTCAGGGGTACACCCTAGACATGTCACCAGTACCGTCGAAATGCCACACACACACACACACACACACACAACCACAAGCACCTACATTCACTCCTACGGGCAATTTAGAATCACCAATCATCCTAATGCACCTATTTTTAGACTGTGGGAGTAAACTGAATTACCCGGAGGAAACCCATGCAAGCGCGGGGAGAACATGCAAACTCCGCACAGAAA
>JAOTQW010102679.1:0-34308 GCA_026260075.1 Sisor rabdophorus | reverse complement strand
CAGAAAGACCCCGAGCCCGGGATTCGAACCCAGGACCTTCTTGTTGTGAGTCGACGGTGCTAACCACTACGCCACCGCGCCACCCTATATTTCTAATTCTCTTATGTAAAGCAATTTAAATTGTCATGGTGCATGAAGTATATAAATTTGCATTGATGTTTTTTAATCCACTTTAAATGCTGACTACTAAATTTTAAGACTATAACTAATTACAGAGCAGGCAACAAATTCAGTTCAAGTTCTTTATTGTTGTATGCACAAAGTAGTACATAGGAATTTTGTGTGTTATTTCAGCAATTTATTTATTTAATTTACCTATTAAAATTATTTATCCAGCTGTTGCATAATGCTGAGCGAGTTCTCTTGTCAAGAAAAAAAACCTTGTTGAGCAAAGGAAGGGTTTGGCTAGTGGCAGTGTTGGGGTGAAGTGTTTGCGTCCACCTTCATGAGCAAGAACACAGCTGTGCATAAAGTGAAACATACCGTTTTAATTATGGCAGTAGAGGGAGACTGTAAATATGATTATGGCAGTGATGAGATGAGAGGAGGACGAATGATACTGTTCTACCTACAGCTTTAATCCTGAGTTACTTAAAATGTATCAAGTGGTAGCACACAACTCTCCTAATTTAGAGGTAAGTAGTAAAGATTCAGTTTGTTGGAAGACATGTGAAAGTTTCTGGAAGTCAATAAAAACTCTGAACAAGGTATCTAATAAATCACACATGTTAAATAATTAAACATAAGCTTCTTAAGATACAAGACATATGCTCAGGTACTCAACCCTTTATTTGGAACGGTATAATTCCAAAAAGTCTTCTCTCTCTCCCCAGGAGGAACCTTGAAAACTGAACTTAAAAACCAACACCAAAAGATTCCTATTTCAACAATCCCAATATAAAGTTTTCAGTTTAAGTTCTTCAGTCTGCTTTTATAATATTTTATATTATAAATTCCTACCACTAAATGTTCTCCTTGTAAAACTAACTTCAGAAAGAAGACAGTTAGGAGCCTTTCTGATTAATAGATTTTGGGTTTACTTTTCACCACCACTAAAGCTGCCACTGCTGTGACCCTTAACCCTCTGTTCAACATAGATCTGTATGAAAATAAGAATAAAAACATAAGAAATAGATTTGTAAGATATTTAAGACAGATGTAAGTTGCTCTGGATAACACCTATTTACCCTTTTCCACACCCATTTACCCTGGGACACTATTTATGCTAAATGTCATAAATGTAAATGGTTCATTTGATTTTTCATCTGTCTGGATGAGCTTTTTTTACGTTTTATGTAAAACTCAGTATACGGTCTGTCCCTCACACTACAAAAAAAAGAATCAACGTATTCAAAGAGAAATCTGCTAAACAAGCTGAGGTCATTCAATTTGGTTATTATTTTAAGAGCAAATTACATCACAATAAATTGGCACCATATGAATCTGACTCTTATCTGATAACATCATCATGCAGCTCCAAAACATTTAACACCAAATCACTAAACTAGCAAACATTCATTCATTTATTCATTCATTCATCTTCTTCAGCCGCTTATTCCCAAATCCGGGGTCACGGGGGTCTGCTGGAGCCCATCCCAGCGCACAAAGTGAGAGGCAGGGGGTACACCCTGGACAGGTCGCAGTGCCACACACACACAACCACGCACATTCAAATTCACTGCTATGGGCAATTTAGAGTCACCAATCAACCTAATGTACGTGTGAGGTGATGATGCTAACCACTTTGCCACCGGCTGCCCTAAATGAGCAAACAAAAAAAGGAAAGCATGTGCAAACATGGCCAACTGCTGACCAGCTGTGGAAGACTATCTTTCGCTCTTTATCGCTACAGCAGGCTGCTATTATACATGCCAAAGTAAGAACATCATGCATGTGAGTGTGTTTTTGTGTGTGTTTATTTATGTGGGGGCTAAATCAGTGTCTTGGGGTAAATGGTTGTGTCTCAGGGTAAATGGGTGTTTGTCAGGGTAAATAGGTGTTTGTCAGGGTAAATGGGTGTTTGTCAGGGTAAATGGGTGTGTTTTTAGGTTAAATGTGTGTGTCTCAGAGTACATGGGCTAGTCTTAAATTAAATGGGTGTGTCTTGAATTAAATAGGTATCTCAGAGTAAATTGGTGTGATTAAAGGTAAATAGGCAGATCTCAGGGTAAATGAGTGTGTATAAGGATAAATATGTTTTTTTCTCAGGGTAAAAAGTAAATGGGTGTGGATAAGGGTAAATAGGGTTACTATTGTATCAGTATTGAGAAGCTCAACAATCAATTTTGAAGCACTTTTGTACGTCGCTCTGGATAAGAGAAATGTAAATGTAAATAGGTGTTTTCTTAGGGTACATGGGTGGGTTTCAAATTAAATGGGTGTGGATAAGGGTAAATAGGTGTTTTCTCAGGGTAAATAGGTGTGGCCTAGGGTAAATGGGTGTGTCTCAGAGTAAATGGTTGTGTTAACAACCTGTGTCCCTTTAATATTAATCATTCATCTTCTATACCCGCTTATTCCCTATATCGGGATGTCTGCTGGAGCCTATCCCACTGCACATAGGGCAAGAGGCAGGGATACACCCTGGACAGGTCGCCAGTCTATCGCAGGGCCACACATTGACAAACAACCACACACACTAACATTTACTCCTATGGGCAATTTAGAGTCATCAATCAACCAACAGTACATGTTTTCAGACTGTGGCAGGAAACCGAAGTACCCGTAGAAAACCCACGCATTTACAAGGAGAACATGCAAACTCCACACAGAAAGACCCCGGGAATCAAACCTGGAACCTTCTTCTCGTGAAATTTTTATATTAAACCTACAAAGAGTTTAGTAATGTTTGTGAGAGTGTTTTGTTGCAGTAATGTGAAAGTAAGGGCTCAAGGATTAAATAGGGGACATGAAAGAAAGACAGAAATGCAAAGGAACTCTGCAGGAACTCTAAAACATGTCTACTCACATGAGGTGTTGGCAGATGAATCAACTTGGCTAGAATGTAATCAAACCAGTGAAGAATAAATAAACAAAGGCAACGATAAAACCAGAATCGTGTGTGTGTGAGCGATAGAGAGAGAGTGTGAGAGATCATCATCGTCCACTGCTACTAGTAGTGCTACTTCCTGAACTTGATCCACTGGAACCTCTGTCTTCATAGATACTGATCTCAATCTGACACACAGGTGTCAAGGTAACACACAGACACACAGACAGACACACACACACATTAAAAAAGGATACAACTCTCATACCTCTCTCTATAGGGTCAGTAATAAGGAGTCCTCTGGGAGCGTAGATCTTCTCATTCTGCTCCTGAATGTACCGGGAGATCTTTTTCAGGACCTAAACACACAAAGACAATAAATGCATAAAATAAGATGGTTTTACACTATGCATCATGTGCCCCCCCCCAAACCCACCCACCCACACCTTTTCGTAGCGAGTCTCCAAGCAGAGGAAGATGAGGTAGGCAGTGAAGCAGGCAAGGCAACCCTCGAAGTAGGCGTGACCTCCAATCTTCTCCGCCTCCGCATAATAGTTATTCAGCGTCTTCACTGTGTCCTCAAACAGAGACCTCTCAATCTGACCAATCACATGAAGGAACTGTGTCAATCTGAACAATTACAGGATTACAAATATCTCTTTCTTTTTTTAATGTATTCTTCTTTTTCTCTTTTTTTAGCATGTCTGTTGTGTCTCTGTAACACTATATTAGGAGTTATGGGCTTCTTCAGCCCGTGTGTGTATTGTGTCTATGTGAACATGAGTAATTCTACACCTGTTGGTGTGTGTATATTCATTTATTCATCTTCTATACCCACTTATTCCCTAATTTATCTTGGGGGTCTGCTGGAGCCTATTCAAGCGCACAAAGGGCAAAAGGCAGGGGTACACCCTGGACAGTTCACCAGTCCATCACAGGGCCACACATAGACAAACAACTACACACACTCACATTCACTATGGATAATTTAACGTCACCAATCAACTTAATGTACATGTTTTTACTGTGGGTGGAAACCGTAGTACGCAAAGTAAACCCACGCAACGCAGGGAGAACATACAAACTCCACACAGAAAGACACCGCCCTGTGTGTATATGTTTGTGCATTAGTATGTGTGTGTGTGTGAGATTGTGTTCAGCATTGTAGTGCTAAAACACATAAAAACAGCACAATCAAACCAGCAAAATGTAGCATTTGATTTATTTCGTGTGTGTACGGTGTGTGTGTATATAAATGTGGTGGGTGCTTCTCACTCGACTGTCCAGTTCAGATGGGAACTTGGGCTGGAATTTGCAAACAGTTCCCTCGGAGTAATCTCTTTGTATAAACACTTTATTAGCCAGAGATGCGCTATGCCTCAGCTCCTGAAGGTTATGGAACTTTGCACACACACACACACACACACACACACATTGCAAGCAATTTGTGTTAAGATTGTTTAATGGTTTTTAAACATTTAAGACATGCACAGCAAATAAAAGTTAAGTGTGAGATTAGCACCGGTTCTAAAAAAACCCTGAATGGTTGTCCTTAAACCTTGACCTCTGTCTGACCTCTTAATGCCACTATCTTACAGACGCCATATTCTATTTAATCTTACATTCACCATATGAAAACAATGTTCCTTCAGAAGACAAGGGTACAAATCCAAAGGTGGTTAAGCAGAAAAACAACTCCTTTTTAATCCTGTATCATGTTTACTTTCACTTATTCATTCATCTTCTATACCCACTTATTCCGGAACTCTGGGTCATGGGGGTCTGCTGGAGCCTATACCAACACACATAGGTCGAGGGGCAGGGGGTACACCCTAAACAGGTCGCTCGTCCACACACAAAACCACACACTCTCACAGGCAATTTAGAGTCACCAATCAACCTAATGCACATGTTTTTAGAATGTGGGAGGAAACCAGAGTACCTGAAGGAAATCCATGCAAGCACAGGGAGAACATGAAAACTTCGCACAGAAAGACCTCAAGCCCGGGATTCTAACCCAGGACCTTCTTGTTGTGAGGCAACCATGCTAACCTCTACGCCACCGTGCCGCCGCATGTTTACTTTTTTTTATAAAAGTATTATAAAATTGTTGACCACCTGGTGGGGAAATCAGTGGCCACTATGTACTATGTTTTGGTGACTCTTTGTTTTTTCTTGTTTAGCTGATGCTTGGTTATTTGTGTTAAAATAAACTAATAGATAACATTTAGCCTGTTATCTGTTTTTATTACTTGTTAGCTTTTACAAAACCTGGGGTCTATAGTGGGTGCTCCGCTCACTTGAAATCACCCGGGTTTTGGGGCCAGCTGGAGATCTTTGTATCCAAGCATAAAGTTTAAAATGTAGAGAAATCTTAAAGTAAACATTTTTACTTTAATAAAAAAGAACTATCTGTCTATGTGGCTTAGATATCATAATGGTAAGATTACATTTCTCACACTTGGCCTTTATCCAGAGCTCCCACTGCCCTTGAGTCAGAGACCTTGTTCGTTAAGTAAAAGATAAAGCAGCGTTAAATCTAAAGAGATAAACAGGAAAGGTGCTGTACTATGTCTGTTATTACTTTACAGATGCTCTATGTCTCAGATGCATGTCATGGTTACTGAATGTAAAAACCTGTCTCTTACATGTGATGGAAGTGAATGTGCCACACTGTCTTTTGTGTTGTAGCACTGCTAAATGCTTTAGCATGTTGATGTTAAACGATTCATTAATAATGAATGCTAACTGCTGCCGTTGGCCAATTCCTGTCCAAAACCACAACCGATCGATAGTGCCTAAGGTGATACTAATCTGAGGAGTTGCTTCATACCAGCACACACACACTAACAGACACAAAGCAATATAAAGCTGCAAGCATGGTGTTTGGTTTATTGAAGAAAGCTGCAGATTCTAGACAGCAGTCATTTCCTTTTTAACAAATAAGCTTTAATAGAGAAGAAAAAATGACACTAATCTACAGAATCAACCCAGTTTATAATGTATAACCTTCAAACATGTGCTTATGGCAATCCTTGATGCAAGATTACTGATAATGAATTTTACAACAGGCTGAAATGTTTAAAATAAGACATCAAGCTTTTCTTCACTGATTCATCCAACCCCACCCATCAAACTAAACACAAATCATTTATTCAAACGTAGAAGTCAATACATCCATGAGCCATAAACATAAGGAACACCACACATAGTGTCTCCAAAAATTGTGACAGTGATTCACCATGAAGGATCATCTATTTAAATAAATGGTAATAAGTGAATACAACAGGATCTACTCATGAACTCCAAGAATCTGTAAGTGAAATTAAGAATGACAATAGTTTTTGTTTACTTTACAGGACTTGGCATCCATTCTTAATTAAAGAGAAACAAGAGAACATTACCAAATCTTCTCATTTCAACATGCATCATTCTGGTCTTTTTGGACTGATATACAGCAGTAAACACAAAGCAACATAGTACTCTCTCGAGAATACATATAAAAACAAACAAACAAATAAACCACTTGACAAAGCGATCACACATTCTGCTGGTAAATAGGAAAGGATGTTTGCTGATTGTAAATTGTTTAAATTTTATATTTTTTACATTTCACCAAAAATTGGATCTGTATCGTTTGATAATCTTTAATCCTAGATCTGAGTGATAAAAAGGGGCACAGGCGTGAGTCTGTTCTGCTCAAGGTTAAATACACCACATGACGTCTGGTGGGATCTGTTTAAGCTTAGAGAAGTAATAGATTTAAAAGAATATTTTTTTAGATTTTAATGAATCACAATATATATATATATATTTTATTATTAAAATTTTGTCATAAAGTAAAAAAAAAAATACCCAACAAGACAAAAGCATTTGCGCGCTTACAGACTGGTGACAGTAGGGTACTGTGGTTCTCCCGGTGGCTGTCCGTGGTGCTGAAAGCATTCCCAAGCTTTTTTATTTTTATTTTTTTAATTTTTTTATAATTTACTTGTAGAGAAAAAACGCGAACAAATAAACAATCAAAGAAAAAAATCCAAACTCCACAGAATTGCCGAATAGTCATGCGCGATGGTGTGTTTGCCGCTTTATCCTCTTTGATGTCCCAGCTCGGCTGCTACGTCAACCCCCTCCCCGTTAACTCCCCCTCCTTGCTCGAGGACCTGCGCTACACATCCGCTACACATAACTGTTCGATCTGATTTGTCACAGACGAATTAATATATAGAGGTTAAACTGATTTAAAATACAACAATCAGTCAATAGTGTAGTGGTTAGCACGGTCGCCTCACAACAAGAAGGTCCCGGGTTCGATTCTTTTTGTGCCGAGCTTGCATGTTTTCTCCGCGCTTGCGTGGGTTTCCTCCGGGCACTCCAGTTTCCTTCCACAGTACAAAAACACGTACATAGGGTTGACTGCTGACTTTAAATTGTCCAGTGTGTGGTTGGTCATCTATGTGTGGCCCTGCGATGCACTGGTGACCTTTGCCTCTCGCCTTATGTGCGCTGGGTTAGGCTCCAGCAGACCCCCGTGACTCCGAGTTAGGCAATAAGCGGGTATAGAAGATAAATGAATGAATGAATGAGTATATCAATATTTGAGTATCTTTAGTTTTACCTTATTCAGCCCAACTTACATTTATCTTATGGATTTAAATATAAACCGCTGAGCAGTTAAGGGTTAAGGCACCCTTGGTGGTGTTGGAAATGAAACCAAAGATTATCTGAGAATCAGTCACTTTAAACCACTGACCACTACTCATCAGTAACTCACTGTACAGTTTAGATTTCAATGGTGTACAATATTGACCTGTTTAAAGCACAATCTAGAACCTCGTGAACATCTTAGAGACAAACACGTTACAGACTTGTTTCTTTCTGCTAGTGTGTAGCAGCTGAAGTCTGGTGTTTACCGCAGTGGGATGTTGAGTGAAATGTTGCTTATTGCTTTACATATTTCCATGCGTCAAAATACAGTATGCATATTAGGTTAAAAACAAGATACAGCTTTGATGATACAACGACAACCACAGCATTAGCCAGACTTTCTCATTAAGAAGGACTTATGGATCTCATTAGCAGTTAAGGGGTTATGGGTCTTGCTTAAGGGCCCAGCAATGATACCTTTTATAGTCCTGGGATTTAAACTCACAACCTTCTGAGTAGCAGCTCAAAACCTTGACCAGTGAACCGACACATGTTTTATATGTGGAAGTCAAAGGCACCACCCTAGCAACCGGAGCCCTACTGTACCGTAGAGAACCAGCTCAACTTTAGTGTTTTCTATTAAATACTCCTCAGTTGATCTGGGAGCTTCCCTGCCACTTTAAGGAAAAACACCGAGATTGCGCTAAGAGGAATATCTGCGTCGAGACAGTGCGGAACTTTTTTATAATCATTGTATTAAAGGAGAAAAACAGGCTGCAAATTGAAGCTTCTTATCAGCAAAATGACTGCACAGCAAATCCTTTCCTATACACCGGTGTTTATCAGCACTAATATAAAAGCAGAGAAACCAAAGAATAGAGCAGATTCTTACCTCCGTCGCCATGTTGCCATGCAATCAATCGCTCAACCGGGTTTAATGTGGGCAGAGGATACGGATAAAGGGAGGGTGAGAGAGAAACAGAGGGAAAAGGCAGAGAGAGAGAGAGAGAGAGAGAGAGAGAGAGGGCGTGTTTAAAAAAAAAACGAGCACAAAGACATCTGGATGCGTCACAATTCTGTGCATTAATGCATTAGCGCTGCCTGCTGAGTCGCCTTCTCCGTCAGTCCACTTCTAAAGCTCTTCAGTCAATTAAGGATTTAATAAGTACTTTCACAAAATAAAAGAAGAAAAATATAGCATGGAATGGATTTATTCTATTCATTTACCCATTATCCGTCCATTTATTTCTTTTGTATGTAGCACACACAGGGAACATAGGGGACTTAAGGCACAAAGTTCCTATCACATGAAACACTCACACTTAATTTAAACCCAGAGGAAACCACTTAAGCACAGGAAAAAGTTGACAACTTATCCAGAGCACAAGTGAACGAGAGCTTTGATGAGCAGTTGAAAGTAGAAGATCTAAATGTGGTGCAGGAGGTGGAGCTTTCAGGATTTTAGGATTGACAAGTAAAGCCTCTTGTTCTGATTAGTTGAATTTTGCTGGCTCCAGTTATGTCAAGTTCTTGTCTAACACCACAAAATCTACAGACATAAACAAAATAAGAGAGAAAAGATAGTTACTGATCTGTATTCTCATCACTAAGATCTGTTTGTGGAATTGGCCTGTAACTACATAGAATTTTCTGCAGATCGTACACACTTGTTCTGTTATGTGGCTCTTTGTTGTTTTGTGCACTGTGGGGTCCTGAAGAAACACTGTTTCTTTTCACCATGTACTGCATCTGCTATTGAACCACACCACACCACACCTTCCCACATATTGTGCTTTTTATGCTGATATGAAACAAAGATGCATTTTGCCATGATTAAACCTGCAAAAAAGGCTCTTTTTACGTGTAAATTCATGTTTTATTTTATTTGTGACAATATCAAGTGCAGACACAAAAGAAATAGCCATTTAGGATGAACGAGTTAGTTAATAGTGGGTAATATATTTATTCATCTACTATACCTGATTATTCTTTAACTTGGGATCACATTATCCTGCTGAAGCGGATAATTAACTTTGTAAAATGTATGCTGAACATCCTTGTGCCAGTGTTATATTGTTGTTAAGCACCAATTTCAATACTCAAAGTGCAAAGTAGTTACTGCAGTCACCTCACAAGGTCCCAGGTTTGATTCCCAGACAAGGGGTCTGTCTGTATGGAGTTTGCATGCTCTCCCTGCACTAGTGTAGGTTTCTCCAACAGTCCAAAAACATCTACATTAGATTAATTGGTGTTTCTAAATTCAGTATTGAGAAGCTCAACAATCAATTTTGAAGCACTTTTGTACGTCACTCTGGATTAGAGCGTCTGCTAAATGCTGTAAATGTAATGTAAATTGCCTGTAGGAGTGAGTGTGAGTGTTTTTGGCTGTTCGCTGTGGCCCTGCAATAGACTGGCGACTTGTTCAGGGTGTACCCTTGCTTCTCGCACTATGTGCGCTGGGATAGGCTCCAGTATGACCCAGAGCTAGTGAATAAGTGGGTATAGACAATGAATTCTGTATATAATTGCTGGAGATCCATTTACATGAGGGCTTAAGAAGATTCTCCAAACCACTGTAACCTCTAACATGGACTTTTACAGTGACATTCAGGGTTACAAAGGAGTTCACATGGAAGCTGGAAATGATCAAATAATTTCACTGCATGAAAAAGGTTTTTAAACACTACTAAATGTTGCACATGGCTGAGTAAAACAGATTTTCTCTAACTGTGTTTATTAAACGAAACAGTTGAGTGGTGACCGCTTCAATACAGACGTTACAGTACAGAGATCATACAGCTAAAATACAGAAACATCTTGAATAAAGTGGCTGCTTTAAAAATATACAGGATAAAAAAAATAAAGATAAAAAAAAGGGTAGTTTCTCTCAAAAAACATTTCTGTAGGTCAAAATAAAATTATGCCACAAATCATAATAAGGAAGAGGAGCTCCATGACATTGCCTGACTGACACACTAATAAATAGGGAACAATTCACTGCTTGGCTCGCCAATTGGTTTAAAAACAATGAACATACTCACTAATCAGAAGTCAGACGAGAAGAGAGACATTAAATAAAAACAACAAAAAACCCCAAAACAAAACACACCCTGACTGTGGAGATGTGTAAGGGCTACATAACACTGATGTGCAATTAGTCGGAAAAACAGAAAACTATTCCACTGTCAGAGATATTCTTAGGACAATGATTTACACAAATAAATAAATAGCAGACACCTGTGCACACCCAGGTACTAAAGAAATGCTCTCTGTAACCTTTTTTGTTCCATCAGAAGGTGGATGAAATCAGGAGATAGGGGAGGGGTTAAAATTCGCCATAAGCAGTGTCAATACAGAAAGTTTTAACCATAAAGACATCATGAGAATGCTAGAAAAGCTATAAAAAAACAGTAGTCATTTTTGGTGGGCGTCTGATCAACATCAGAGGGAGGCACAATACAAAAAATTGTTTCAGAATGCGAAAATCACATATCCTGGATTTGTTCCTGTGCCAGAAAATCACATGTCCTGGCACATGTCCAGGACAGCTCAGGTGAAAACAGAAGCTTTACAAGAAGCACAAAAAGAAAAACAGGAGGCAGGAAAAGCAGTACAACATGTCGACGAGATGAGAAGCTGATGAGAGCGCAGTACTCCGCCCTCACAACTGGATGTGCTGGAACGTGTATTATAGGATGCTATTTCATATTCAAAAAGGTGCTGCAGGAAGCACAAACAAAAACAGTCTCTCTTTGAGCTTCTGGAGCTGAAGAGAGAGAGAGAGAGAGAGAGAGAGAGAGAGAGCAAAAAAGAAAGAGATAATTTTCCTATATAATGATATACATAAAATAGCCGGCAGTAATGCTGTATTTGACAGTGGGCTGACCTGTAGCTCCCATGCTGGACCTGAGCACTTTGTAGGAGCAGCAGCGTGAACACAAACTCTGGCCACAGTTCGAGCAGGAACGCTGAAATACATATGCAACAACCACACTGTCATCAGGAATGCATCATTAACTATACTGCTAAACTGAGGTAGATGGTATTGATGGAGACGTACCCGCTTCTTTAAGACTGAGAATGCTGCTGTACAGCTGGAACAGTTCCCTACAGAGAGAGAAAGAGAGATGCAGAGAGGAAGTTAAATTTACATAAGAGGGTGAATTTTAAACTGATAAATTTAACACAAAAATAGGCCGGGCGGTGGAGCAGTGGTTAGCGCAGTTTCCTCACAGTAAGAATGTCCCAAGTTTGAATCCCAGGCAGGAGGTCTTTCTATGGGGAGTTTGCCTCTCACAGTCCAAAGACATGTACATTAGGTTCATTGGTGATTCTAAACTGCCCATAGGAGTGAATGTGAGTTTGTGTCGTTGTTTGCCTATATGTGACCCTGCAATGGACTGGTGACCTGTCCAGGGTGCACCCGTGCCTCTTGCCCTATGTGTGCTGGAATAGTCTCCAGTAGAACCCTGTGACCCCAAGTTAGGGAATAAGTGGGTATAGAACACTGTGTGTAAAAGCCAACAAATGAGAAGCTGAAATTGAGTCGAAGAATAAGCAAATGTACAATATAACAGAGTAAATAGATAATTAAATTGAAGACTTGGTGAATGAATGAAAAAATGACAGAATAAGAGAGGGTGAGTGACTAAGTGAAAAAGTAAAATAAGGAAAATAATGGATGAATAAGTAATTGATTGAGTGAACAAGTGAGCAACTAAATGAGTAAGTTGAAGAGTTTGCATGTTCTCCCCACGCTTGCATGGGTTTACTTCGGTTTCCTCCCACAGTCTAAAAACATGTACATTATGTCTAAATTTTAGAAAATGTGTAAATAAACAAATAAGTTTAAAGAGGGCCCTGCGATGGATTGGCGACCTGTCCAGGGTGTACCCCCTGCCTTCTGCCCTATGTGCGCTGGGATAGGCTCCAGCAGTCCCCCGTGAGACCCGGATACGGGAATAAGCGGGTAAAGAAGATGAAATGAAGTTTAAAGAGTGAGTGATTAAGAGTGTGAGAGTAAATAAGCAAGTGACCATGTGAATAAATAAGCGAGTTTCTGACCTGTGGGGTTGGTGGGCACACGCTTGCGAAGTTTCTCAGTAAGTTTGGACACACGGCTGCGTATTGGCTCGTTCCGGCTCAAAAGACCGTTATCAGACACAGAGTCATAATCGGCTCCGCCCACCATGGTATCATCCTCATCCTACAGCCGAAAAGACATTTTTGTACTTGAAGATTCTCCATAGTATAAGACACAACCTTTTTTACCCCTACAAAACCATTGTTATATAGTTCTGTAGAAGAAATATTAAGTTTGCTTTTGGTTTGCAGCAGCGTCTCTATACCAGCACTTCAGCGCCCCCAACCGGTGTGTGGTTAGTGTAAAAGAAGTAAATTGTTACTTTAATGAAACACTGCTGCGTAAGAGAGTAAGCGTGTCTGATAATCTGGAAGTTTTTCCATCACTCAGGAACGCTTGTGCACTTTCCTAGTAGATACCACACCCACATCCAGCGTAGATCTCCAGGTTAGAAGTCATTCAGTTAGACTAAAGAAGGAAAACCTGCATGTTTTTTTACAGAGAATTATGTGACTGACTGCATGCAACATAATTATACCCGAGATTAAACATGGTGTAGGTTCCATTTTTTTTTTGAGATTAGGAGAGTTAAAAGTGAGTTTGCCCCAGTCTGATGTAAAAAATTTTCTTAATGCAATTCATCCAAGGTCTGGTAATTACACTGCATAAATAAGAACCTATAAAAGTGCTGAAATGACATCACTTTAAGAATCAGCCAATAAAGAGAGAGAGAAAAGATTTTGCCACGATTAGAACACCCAGGGCGGGATGGGCAGGGCACCTTATGAATTACGCGTCTCCACAGGGCTTTGGTCAGCCCATATACTGCAGGCCACACCTACAGCCAAAAAGTGAGCGGTTACACAATGACATGCGTTGCACTTTTAAGGGAAAGTCTGGTATTGTTGTATATTAAAGTAGAACATTTTTCTGAAATAAAAAAATACAATACATATACACACAAGCATATTCCATTGCAAGTTTTAGTTTCATTCTCTGTGCAGATGCTTGTGTGCATGAAAATATTCACATGCAACAAACGCACACAGACAGACAAACACACACACACATTCTTCTTTGTGCTTCATGCAGCTCTCCAGGGCTTCCTTTCCAATACGGATGTTATTTAATTCAGAATAGCTACTTACCAAAAAAGCCAATTGAGATTCCTTTAAGAGCAAAGAAAAAAGTGAGCTACTCTAAAAGAAAAAAACCCTGTGCACACACACCATAGCTACCCTAATCTGGTCCCACATTACACTGATAATTCAAAAGCTTACACATACATGCTATAATCCTTCTTCTCTGATCTAGTGAGCCACTTACCGGCATGACCAGCTGATTCTCCTGTCCAGCACAGACAGCAGAACAAATCACGTGGGTTAGATGCAACAGACACAGAAAAAAGAGATATAGAGAGAAAGACAGCAAAATGAGAGGGAGAGAGAAAAAGAATTTCCATACCTCTATGGCATCTCTAAACTCGTCATCAGGTTCCGCCTCTTCAGCCTCCTCTACACTTCCTGGTGACAGATCCTGCATAGAAACACACAGTCACACTTTTCAAAAACTCCTCTGTGCACATTTCATTTGTCTCACCATTACTGGAAAAACTTTTATTAAACCAAAAAAAATTGACATTAAAGAAAATGTCACACAATGTCCCACCTCTTTTGGTGCTAAACCAGTGTTGTTTACAAAATAAAATGCAATTTGCTTTTGGATTTTTTGATGCAAAACTCTTAATGCCATCTCTGATTTTAGTTTAAGATATGTCTTCTGTCTCTTTGTTTTTTCTTTATATCTGTCAGTCTGTCTTTCTTTCTTTCTTTTTCATGTCACTCTGTCCTTTATCTCTGACCTCCAGGCTGGTGGGAGTAGGGGTTCGGTCCAACAGGTGGCTCTGGTCCGGGTCGCTGTTTTCTGTCTCTACTTCTGCAGGCTGAGACGGAGATGAACAGAACAAATCCCTTAGCTGCAACAGAACTACAGAGACACATGCATGAAACAAACATTGAAATTTTAACAAACTCAGTCTATTATATTTATATAGTGTACGTGAAAAATTAGTTTTAAGTGTAGGTTAGGCTCTCTATGATTTACACTGTAATGTAAATTTGTGTGTGTTTGTGTGTAGACTCACCCCTGCAAAAGTCTTTGTTCCAGATAAAGAGGGTACTGTTAATAAGAGACAGACTCCAGCCCAAAGGAGCGGTGTACAGCAAACACACCATCATGAGGACGAAACCGTAAAAGCTGCACAGAGCCACAGCAACCGTGCACACACTCTTTTAGTTTGGCATTGTCATAAATCATGTGGTGTGTATCAGTGTGTGTTACTCACGCAGAAGAGGCTGTGTGACTCTCCCAATACAAGACCTTATATGCAGACTCTGTGTATATACACGCCTGAGTCAGAAATCCATCCAGACGCTTTAATCTGCAAAAAAACAGACTCACTAAGACAGCTTTAGTCAAACAGATTTAACCTTGCTAAAATAGAAGCTTTAACCGCTTAATAAGATGGATGCTCTCAAACAGCTTGAACCTCACAAAGACGGCTACTTACAGGCTCTTAACCTCCACAATGGCTTCCGGACGGCTCATCTGGACAGTCTGCAGCTCTCTGCGCTGCACTGAGTAATGTCTTTTTCTCTCTACTATTGTGTCGCTAGCATCTACCTGACAATGGTCACCAAGGTAACCAAGTACAGCTGGGACAGAGATTAAAATCAGGAGGAGAGAGAACCAGACCACTGGAAAAAGTAAAACAAGACAAGGTGCAATTTATACATCTTATTAGTATGTTATGAATCTGTCAATTCTTTAAAAAGGTGTGATCTCAGTGTCTATTCATAATAAAGAAGGCGTGGCCTAGTGTCTGACAAGTAAGAGTGTGTGACCTCATTGTCAATCAAAACAAATAAAGGTGTGGTACCAGTGTCTGTCACTCAACAAAAAAAACATGGCCTGTTTTGTCAGCAATATAAAATAAGACCAATGCTTTTTTGCCAGCCAGTCACAAAAAAGGGGGTATGACTTCAGTTTGCATCAGTTATGATAGACGAAGTGTGGCCACACTATCTGAGCATCATGGTTTCAGTGTCCACCATCATAAGAAAGATGGGCTGCCTAGCTAACTATTGCTCCTTTTTGGTTTCTTACCTTCACTTAGTGTGATAAAGAGGATGTTCAACAGGATACAGCAAAAGAAAGAACACAAAGGCATTCTCCACCTACACACACACACATTCAGCAAAAATGCATAAGTCATCCATATTTCTGGTCACCATACTTGAAATCTTTTTAGACCCCAACCTGAGCAGGTAGCGCAGCACCTCTACCACATCAGTAACCGGTTCCAGAAAGATTGCCATCCGCTTGTAGGAGACCACCATGTTAAACAAATCTAAAGTTACAGCTCGAGGACCACTGAAGTCAGATGTGCTGTCCAGTGATAATGTATCTTTACTGGACAGTCGGCTTGGCTCTGTTCGCTGCAAAATGGTGGGCGGAGTCTCCTGGCTGCTCAGCTGCATGCTTTCACACGCTCGCGGGTACTCCAAGGGACGGTTGCATAAGAGTAAAGTGATGGGTTTCTGATCTACATCAAGGACACATACACACTATGTTAATGTCCTAACGAAGGACATTAAGAGAAGTCACTTAACAAAAGAAGATCGAGTTGAAAGTTGTCACACGACGACTAATTGAATTATATGTACTTTTAAAATCCGTAAACTTGTTTATAATTTTCCGAATAGCTACTGTTTTATAATGTGAACTTAGCAAATAATAATAGTAATTCCCTTGCTAGTCTGACAGTTCTGTGACTAACGGTATCCAGTTGCTACGACTAACATAAATCGATAGACCATTCGACGGGCCTGCTTTTTTATTTACCCTTACTTGTGTTTTCACGCTTTACAGCGCAATATGTAAAAGATGAACACCTTTACCGCCATCCAAAAACCTCTGACGAGGTTTAAAATTAAGACGGGTCTACTTAATGAAGTAAACAGCAGTTCTTTCCGGGTGTGCCAAAGTACTTCCGCATTGGGCAGGCTGACGTGTCGATCGCTAATGCAAGGATGAGCACTTCCTTTGGATCACACATACAAACAACGATGGCATCGATATGACTCTGGATAAAATGCATTTCCTGTTGTTTTTTTTAATTGTTATAGCTTTAGACGGACGGCCTATTGTTTAATTGAAATTGTTAGTGATGCAAAAGTTTAGATTTTGCATTTCTTGTTCAGAAAACGTGGAAACGTAATTACAATTGTATGTCTTTTATTATAAATATTGGTATCCTGTGTGGCACGGATATTTACCATGGTTACCAGTGACAATGATAGCAACACGTTACTTTCCTGTAAGTTTCACTAATCACTTGATCCTTAAGTTAATTCGATAATGATCATGACCTACATGCAACCAGCATGAGCTTTCAAGACATCACCACCCATTTTGGCTTCTCGGAAAATTTTACATAAACGTTCCTTACAGTTGCTGTTATAGTAAATCTTTTAATTGTTTTTGTAATTAATGTAATTTAGTTTTTAAACCTGACGTTAGGAGAAGTGGACATGTTACATTTTGCATATTTACGCTGATGTTTGATAGAAACGTCTTGGGGCCTTTTTGAATGCATGGATAGTAAAACACTTTTAAATGGTTTATTGTTTTTCTGGAATCTTTTTACTGAATATTTCAAATTAATTAAATTATATGGTCAAGTAAGTTTACCCATACGTTAAAAATTCCACTGCACAAAGGTGATGGCTGTTTATAAGCTCTATAAATGTTTCTACGGTTTAGCTCTCTTTTCCTGTGATATTTTCACTGTCGACTGCAGGAATGAAGATCAGCGCCGCTGACGTCAATGAAAATTACGGCGCCCCCTTATTTGCCGAACAGTAACGCGTATCAAGAGCTGCGCTGTGATTGGACAGAAATATACCGGATGGGTGGTAATTGTCGCTGTTCGAGCTGTTTGATTGGGCGGCGCGGCGTTGAACGATAGCGGAAGAAATGTTACGCGAAACAAGCTGATCCGTGACATTGGCAGAAACACTAAAATAAGCACACCGAAATTAGTCAATCCTAAAATCAGCTTTACAGAGAATTTTAAAGATCCAGGCGCTTCCAAATGATACAACAGGAGTTAAGAGGATACAATCACCGCTTTGGACACTAACGTTACACGGTCTGTGTTTATTTTTCTGTATTGCTTCGTTTATTCTCTTTGTATTTTATTTATTTCTGTATTTACGTTAACTTGCACTGTAACAAATGATCCTATAATCCATCTGTAAAACCAGGAGTCGTTCTTTTGTCTCCCACTTATTACAGATCATTGAATAGCAAATACATATTGCAAAAGAAGATTATAAATACTCTAAATATAGCAAAGAGTTGCGCATTTGCCTTGCGCCAGCGTTTGTGCGGTCATGCAGATAATTATTTACTTCAAAATATTTTTAATATGTTATCTCGTTGACGTATCATTCATGCGTGATTAAAAAAGTTTTTCCTGTGCTTGGTTTTACCTTCCTCTTTGCCTTTTTTTGCTAACCAACAGTAAAAGGGACGGCGGTCGAGTTACAACAAGAAGGTCCCGGGCAAGGGGTCTTTCTGTGCGGAATTTGCACTTGCGTAGGTTTACTTCGGGTTTTCCCAAAAAACATTAGGTTGATTGGTGATTTTGAAGTGAAAATATAAAAGGTATAAAGAAACGTAAAGATACGTTTTATACCTTTTTATATTCTCTCTTCTTAAAAAGGGTATAATTAAGAATAATTTATAAGAAATCAGTTTAAATGCTAACGAAAGCTCATTCGTTTAATTTCCCTTTGCCTGCGACAGACAGGCGACCTGTTAAGCGTGTACCCCTGCCTTTCGACTTTGTGCACTGGAATAGGCTCTAGCAGACCCAGAGGTAGGGAATAAGCAAGTATAGAAGATGAATGAATGACTTTATCTCCTTGATAGCACGAAGGTCCCTGTCATGGACTGGCGACCTGTCCAGGGTGGTCCCCTTGTGCGCTGTAATAGGATCCAACATACCCCAGTGAATCCAAGCTAAGCAATAAGTAGGCAGAGTGAGGATGAATTAATATATTTCTCTTTTCTCTGCAGTAAGCAGTACATTAAACACTTTACTGTTTCTCTGCCTCATCTTAAAGCTTGAAGTCAGTTATTATTTTTGTGTAAAAGCATGAGTAACAATGAGTATTAGTAGTTTTTTTAGTATAGTATAGTATAGTATAACGACGATCTTACAATAACTACACATTAATCCACATAAAGTTCAGTGCAAGGGTGTCCTGGAGGGCTGGTGTCCTGCAGAATTCAGCTCTAACCGTAATGAAACACACCTGAACCAATGAAACAAGATTTTGTTAGGTAACCTGATACTTACAGGTATGTCTGTTGAGGCAAATTTGAGATAAGCTTAAATAAATTTGAGTTTGATAAAACTCTGTGGTTTAGATGATGTCAGATTTTATTTGCTGTTGGTTTAAAAAGGTAAAGATCATGTAATACTGTAATACTTCAGAAGTTTATAAAACACGGTTTAATGCTAAGAATCATCATAGTGGTGAAATGTTTTATTTCCTTTAAATAAATATGAATAAAAAACTAATAAATTCATTTTCTATATCCGCTAATTCCCTAGCTTGTGTTCACTGGGGTCTGCTGGATTCTATCCCAGTGCACAGGGCGAGAGGCAGGGCTACGCCCTTGGTACACACTCACTCCTTCGGGCATCAATTAATCCGATGTACATGTTTTTGGACTGTAGGAGGAAACTAGATTACCCAGAGGCAACCCACACAAGCGCAGGTCGAACATGCAAACTCTGCACAGAAAGACCCTGGAAATCAAACCTACGACCTTCTTGCGGTGAAGCGACCAACTAAAAAATGGAAAAAAAAAATTCAAAACGACCTGCAATTTCCTTTTTTAATGTTGTATGGAAAACCAGCTCTGTACGTTGTTTTATAGAATTGCCACAGGACCCAACACTAGCATTACATTTCCTTTACCATTTTACCTCCCAGAGCTACAGATGGAGGAGGTGGGTGTCAGCTCTGCAGCAGTGCTGCCCGGAGCACCTCAGCCCACATTCTGTCAGACCTCTGGCCGCCGTACACGCAAGTCCGGCTCAGCCAATATCTTTCAAGGCGTGAACCTGCGGCAGCTTAGGCACCTCTTCCGCTCGGCTGGGGAACCGGACGCAGAGCAGAAAGCTAGACAGGTGTGGAAAAACCGGAGAAGAGTTGAAGGTGACAAGGACAAGGATGATGAGGATGGGGACGAGGTCTCAGATGAGGATGAAGGCCTAGCGCAGGCACTGGTGGGGCTTCGGGTGAGAGCCAGGAACCGCAGTGGGATTAGAGCTGAGACCACTAGAGGGATCCGGGTGTTCGGGCACAGCAGGTCAGAGAAGTAATGATTTAGTTATTAATGTATTAAAGATGAAGTGAAGATAAAATTTTCAACTAGAGACTGATGAAGTACAGTCATTATTGTGATTAGGCAATTGTGTATATGCTACAAAAAGCTGATGAACTCTGCAGGCAGTCTTAAGTCTTAATATCTTAAGTTTGTCTAGATTTTTGATTGTAATAGAGTACTTGTTCCTTAATGTTTAGCAGTTTATTAATTCACTACACTTATTTTGGTTGATGTACACAAGATCTGTACACTATTGTGCAGCTACATTGTGTCATAGAAATGTTTAGAATTATTGATGATAAAATTTTGGTTGTAATATTTTCGGAGGGAAGGGATGGCATAGTGGTTAAGGTGTTGGACTGATACCCCCAATTGCTCAGTTGTACGTTGCTCTGTATAAGGGCGTCTGCCAAATGTTGTGAATGCATCACTAATTTTCTAATCCTGATGCTTCTCTCTTTTTTTTGGCAAGAAACAGAGACACTATCATGCACCACTGTCTGTCTCTTGGTGTCAAAACTAATAATTTTTCTCACTTTTTGTAAAAACATTTATATTTCTCATTTGTTCTCTGTGCCATGCAAAACCATACTGCTCAAAAAGCTGTTGGTCACATTTTTAATTGGGGAACACTTTCCTGTTTTTGTTCCAGAGCGAATGAGCGGTCACAGTCTGAGTTCTCAACTGAGGACGACATTACCCAATCACGTGATACGGTGGACAAGGAAGACATCTGCACGACTTTGAGCCGGGACGAGAAAGATCCAGAACGGTATCTTCACCGAATAAGACACTGATGCCACAGGAAACTATCTGAACTACACAATGTAGCTGTGACACTAAACTCACCCCAAGTAACTGACAGGAGCTAAAACATAAACACTACAGCCGAGACACACTACAGAACTGCTGCTGCTATGTGTTTTCTGTTGAACTACTTATCACGTTGCTCCCAAGGAACATGACTCGATTGACACGATTTATTGATGTTGACCACAAATCTCAATGCATGTTACACTCCGTCACATGCTGTTTCTCATACACAACACTAAAGATTTTGGGGGGTTTATTTAGAGTTAAAAATCCTGATAAATTAAACACTATTAGGAAAAAATTTAATTGTAGCAATGTTTTAGCACTTTGCTGTATGAACCTCTAACGTTCTGGAAACTTTTTTGTTAACTCCTACAGCTAAAATTGCAAACTACTTCCTGCATATTAAAAGCATGTTCTATGTACTAAGATTATGATTACGCTACTAACAGATTTTAAGTTACTTCACTTAAATATGCTGCACTGCTGCTTTCTGCCATTTTGGAATAGAAAGTGTCTTGTGATCCAGAATCCGAGCAGAAGTAGTATATCGGCCAAAACATTTAACTTACTGCGTCACATAATAAGGATTAGTACATAATACTTGCATACCTGTTTGTGCTTAATGTATCATGAAAGTATAAATCTTATCAAACTGCAGTGACTTCACCTCAACCCTTAAAAAGTTTTTTAAGCTTAACACAACAGGAGAAGAAGTTGCCAATATCCAACACTGAAACATAAATCTCCAAAAATATTGTATTAAAGAAAATGTGTTTTTCATACTAGGCTGTTTTTATAATCATGGTATAACTAAAGATGTCACTGAACCATGTTAATGAAACCACAGCGTGTACACACACATACACACACACACGCAAACACATATATACATATGGCCTGAGGGTCTAATGTTCTGTTTTCAAACACACTTTGGTTGATTATTATCTGGAATATTTTCCAAATTCGACACTTTTGCTTTTAAAAAATTGCTGTTTTAAAACAGGGGACCTATCTGGTCTCCTTGCAGACGAATCAGTCAGAACTAAATCATCTGATACTTTGAGTCTCACCTCGTTTTTAATAATCAATATATACTGTACAGTACATGTTATAAGAGAATATGCATTAAAGTGATGCATAAACTTACTTCCACAATGACTGTTTTGTTATGTAAATTAAAATGAATCTATACGCAGGTTTTTTCTTCGTTATTGACCAAAATAAGATATAAGGGACACAGGCTGTAGGCCCTAGACCAACAATTTTATCAGGATGCTACATTTTGTGATTCTAAACTCGCCCCCTAAGTGTTTACTAACTTCCTTGCTACTTCAGGGTTTATGGTAGTTTACAGAGAAATAGCAGTTCTAAATGGGTTACTAACCGTGAATCCTCCGATATTCTGGCACAAGTGAATTCTAGGTATTGTTTTAGTCCACTATTGTAAAATACTATACAGAATTCAGCAAATATCTTACAGCACTAGGGGGCGCAGAAGAAATTATACATGCATTTATTGATTTACATTATATTGTCAAAGGTTTGTGGCGGCCTGACCCACACTGTTGCTACAAAAACATTTACAGCATTTGGCAGACACCCTGGTAATTTAACTCTGGTATTAGTCTAACACCTTAACCAATAAGCCACCTTCAAGCCAAATAATCAAGCACACAGTTGTCAAGAATGTTTTTGTAGGTTGTAGCATTGCATTATTCTATTACTGGAACTAAGAAAGTTTAACAATGTTCCATCATGACATTGACCCTGAACTTGAAGCTACTGAGCTCCAAGTATTCATAAAAGTTCTGATCTGAATACGTATGGGATGAACCTGAATCCTGACTGCACCTCAAACTTCTTACCTGAAATTAGTGTCTGATCTCACTAATACTGTTGTAGCTGAATAAAGCGATCTCTCTTATTAAAGCCTCAAATTGTGGCAGAAAGTGTTACTTACCTTAATAAAATAGCCAAATAGAAATAAATATAGAATAAGTTTGAAATCAGATGTGTTTATAAAACTCAGGTGACCATAAACTTTTGGCAATATATAGTGTATACCCCAGGACATCCATTTAGAGTCTTAATACTGAGATTAGTGAGACTTTTTTTTAATTTAACAAATTCATTTTAAAGCCACAGTATGTCTGTCAAAAAACAAGGACTCTTTCAGACAGAAATATTTCCTGTTACTGTTCAAGTGTATATTTTCTTGCTAAATTACATTAAATACAAATTTATACAGTGCATTATTATTATTATTATTATACATCTTCATTATCATTTATTAGGGTCAGTTTTTCCAACTTAGTGAAGAAAATACAATGTTAATGGTAAAAAAGGGATTTTCAAAAACAAAGGGGAAAACCCCAGGCAACGTTCCAGTGTTTGTGCACATGCACTGTTGAATGCAAGAGACAAAAAAAGCATAAAATAAAATATAGACAGGAATAAAGAATATGGATATGAAGATGTTAAAACAATAAAAAACTGTGAGAATACAGAAAGCAGGAGAATCTCAGCAGCAAGAAATATGTGGCATTGTTGTCAGTTACACATGTTTAGGTTGGCAACTGCAGTTACACATGCAGTTTATTCTTTACAAACCCAGTGCAGATAAGGAAAGAATAGAAGAAAGCTGCAAGGATCTGTGCATGTCTGTTCTCGGTGTGAGTACAGTAAAACCTGTGTGTGTGTGTGTGTGTGTGTGTGTAAATGCAAACAGCATGGCAGGTCAGTGTACCTTCACTAAGGTAATGTTTTTCTTTAAAGAGCAGGAATTGATTCTGTGAGGGGAAAAAGCTACAAGGATGTAGTTCCTCTGCTTTTTTAATTCAAACTGTGTCTCTGTTAAGTCCGAAGATGCAGTTTATGAGGGAAAGCAGCACATATTGGGTTAGTCATGCCCACACACACTCTGGACTTGAATCACCACCATGTAAAGAACGGCCGTCTGCTCTGAAAACTTTGTGTGTAGGATTCTGTGTTTGTACGCTGCTGCGCCCGAGCCGTCTCCACTATCACAGGGGGCATCTGGACCAACTGCAGGGGCGATTTCCCATCCTTTAGGGCCTGAGTCAGGTTCAGGATCTGGTGAAGAACCATACATGTTCTAGCACAAATCTCAATTAGCAAAACCTGTAGTTATTTAAATTATCCAATAAGGTGGCAGCAGTACAGATCCCCTACAGTCTCTCTCAATAATTTTTTAATGGGCTGCTG
Source organism: Sisor rabdophorus (assembly GCA_026260075.1). NCBI lineage: Eukaryota > Metazoa > Chordata > Actinopteri > Siluriformes > Sisoridae > Sisor > Sisor rabdophorus. The sequence goes on along the minus strand of JAOTQW010102679.1, from coordinate 10,081 downwards.
TCATGCGAGTGGCTGACTAAAAATTATAATAGCAGGGTTCATTTCACTGGTTCATGTAAAGCCACACAACCAGGAAATAATGTCTGCGCTATAATGTCTAAATGGTGCAGGAGACTAAGCTTTATGAATGAACAATTAGCATAATGACATGATTAAACAGGATCAAGCCTGGGATCCTTGTTTTTATTAAGTTTTTAATAGTTTAATTTTGTTTTAAAACTATTCAATTTATATAGCATATTATTAACCAAAAAAGTTTTATAAAGACATAAGAATAATAAAAGGAAGTTACTGACCTGTCCTCTCATTACTGAGATCTGTTTGTGGAATTGGCCTCTGTCAAAACCTGGATCTTTCTACATTTTATAAACACACAGGCGCACACGTGTTAACATGCATAAAAGTTATAGTTAGCATCGCTGTTACCTATGCATACACTAGGGGGGGGGTGTTGTGTGTGTGTGTGGAGCAGTCTGACCTTGAAGAGCTCGTACAGGTCCTCCTCCAGGTCCTTGATGAAGTTGGGGTCAGACAGTTTTGGCAGGACAAGCTCCTTGATCTCCTGTGAGAATGGCACTTTTGCTTGAACCAGCCATGCCCAGTAGAACGGGTCTAGAGGAGACAGACAGTTCAGACAACCACATCAGATGCTACACTATATCAAAGGCAATCTTTTATAAGAACTCAAAGGTAACTAATAATGAGTTCTGAATAGATCTAATGAATTATTAAAGTTAACAATTTAATAGTTTTTTTTACAGGCTCTCCATGAGTCGGGGTGTTTAAGAGGAAATGCCAGGCCATTATCAATGGCTGCCAATTTAATGATAGGGTCCTTCACCACCACCCAGTCACTCTCCTATAGGACACACAGACACAAACACACATCATTTAAAACTGCCATTAGTTTTTAGCATTAAAAAAAACAAAATCTCACCCTGTTCCCTGATGTGTCCATGGGGCAGTCGTATTTTATGAGCCAGTTGTCATTTCCTCGATCTGCAAAATGACACACAACACACCACTACACTTATATCTGGCAACTGTGTGAAGATAACGGTGTGTACAAAAATCTAGAAATCTAGATTCAGGTCTTCAATTTTTTTTTTCCACTACAAAATGTGTGGTGCAGCTTCTGGAACTTATTTCTTGGTTCTTGAGGTTTATGGAAAAAACAAAGATATTAAATAATCAATTTTATTGTGAAGGTTTATCCTTAATTTACATTATACAAATATAATATGTATACCAGTGTTCCTGATGATGTAATCCAGCACTACTAGTCTTTCAAACTGGAGCTGGAGCTGTCGGTTGTTGTTTTCTGGTAAAGGCTCTGTCTCAAATTTCCGCAGCCAGAAATCTGCATCTTTATAACCGTCTACAAAAAGCTGGAAGGAGCCAACCTGAAGGGGTAAATTAAATAAATAAATAAAAATGGTAGATGTAAACATCTATAGAAGATGTTTTTCCAGAACAACTGAGGGCGATGTGTGGTAGGAATGAAACACGGTCACTTATATAACCTGAAGCTTAGCAAAATCAACTTTTGTAGTAAGTGTTGAAATAAAACTCACAAGATTTAACATAAAACATAAAGCGACGCGGTGGCCCTTATCTACCAAACTAAATATTCCACACTTTTTCCCCCAACTTTTCTCTCTGATGTACACAGCAACGTCTGCTGAAGTTTAATCATGTTACTATCACACAACTATCATTTCACCATGTATATGTTTCTGTAAAGCAGCTTTGCGACAATGACTATTGTTAAAAGCGCTCTACAAATAAAATTGAATTGAATTGAATTGAATTACTGTGCATGTGGAACACATGACACTGCCCTATACTTCGACCCCATGTGTTCCACATGCACAGTAACATGATTAAACTCCAGCAGGCGGTCTGAAGAAATAGTGTAGACTGGTACCAAGTGTGTGTCTGTGTTTATGGATGCAAGCCTTACCTTGGGCGGTAGGCCGATTCTATGGAAACGCTGTCCCACTTTCGGCACTTTTTCCAGAGCGAGTCGCTTTCCTCTGGACTTCACTCGATCTATGGCACTGTAGTTAAACGTCTCACTTGCTAAATACACCACCTGAGGCACAGACAGCCCAAAATGTATACTTTAACTGCAATACATTTCTCTGAAGCTAAATGTTACTTGCCACCAAAAAACGAGTCTGATGTTGGGTATGATTATATCACTGATTAAAATTCTTTGTGCATGTGCAAATGAGGCCGTGCTAGCAAGTTTTCGTGCTAGCAAGCAAGTTACAGCTAAGGCAGAAATGGAAGCAGAAATTGTGGCGGCAAATGATTCTCTGGTGAGGATGGACATGTTTTGGACAAGGAACACGCATGGCCATGCACGTTTGCAAGAACATTTTACTTTATGTTAAAGAATAACATGTTATATCTTTTCCACTTCTTCCAAATCAAGCGATTTTCAGATGCCTGCTTTTGTAACAATTACAGGGAACAAAATCTAGCATAGACCCTGTCCGAACAGTGTGGGTTTTCACCCAATATGAAGTATTTTGATCACATAACACCAGAAATAATGCATTGTACTGGTTGATAAAGTATATGTAAATATATACATTTGATACATTAGGTAGAAGTATATATTTTTATACAGTTTAAACACTGCGTTTTATGCTGTTTGTGTTTATGACTGATTCCATCAACAAGAAGTGAAAAAGCTTCCTGAACAGAAAGACCTTTAAACCCACAAGGGCCTCATTCCATTTTGTTGATGTGATTTCACAAGAGCAGGCACAGCCACACATTTGTAAAATGAATCATTATATGCATGTGAATTTATTGAAATGATAGTTGAAATTAAAACGTGTGTGTGTATGTAGTGTGATTTACCTTGGTCCTTGGCACGATATTGAGCTCTAGTTTCTGGTCCACCAAGCTAGCTCCAGCCTCAGACAGGTAGCCTTGGTTGAGGACAAGGCAGTCTCGACCAAAGCAGCAGGGACAGCACAGCTTCTGCAGCCACTTGGTCCACTTAGGGTTCAGCTGTCCGTACGGTTCCTCGTTCTTTGGCTTGAACACGCCAATAATCTTCTGCTCCACAAACAGAAACATTCCAAATAACATACAGATCATCAGTGCATCATTGCACTTACTCTTTTATCTCCTGACCAAACTATATGTTCTTTTAACCCAGAACTTTGAAACAAAGTGTTCCAGAAAATACAGGCCCGCTTACAGCATCAGCAGTAATAACATCAATGCCTTCCACTATTAAATCAGTGCTACTGTGTACAGAGTTACAATTATAAACATGCATCAGTATACAGTAGATAAAAACAAGATCAACCTCAGACTTCCTGCTCCTGGGGTGAGTCTGATGTTGCATAACTTTTTGCACACAAGGTGAGCTGGGACTAAAGATGAATTATCAAGATGCAGAATTACGTTGTTTAAAAAAAACACCAGACTCTTCAATTCACTTGATCCAACTGTTCTTCAATCTGATTAGTCAGAAATTTGGTGCGCAATGTCACATGATCACAACAATAAATTGGAACATTGGAGACTAATGAGAGACATCAAGCCAGTGGGCTTGGTTTTCATCTCTCTAACTCTCTCACACACATGCATGCGCGCCAAATTAAACAAAAATATTTTCAATAAGGAGTAATAATATGTAAAAGGAAGAGCCATCTGTGATAAATTACACTATTGCGAAAATTTTAAATTACCCAAAACCAATAATGCAACAGGTCACAAAGTACCAAAATCCCACGCCTTTGTCTTTGGTTTGTTCCATAATTCAGGGCAGCTAATTACAACACTGTGGTCTGGTATTAGTCATATACCGTATGACACTCTGATCTGACAGTAATGTAATGATGGGAAGGGATGGCCTAGTGGTTAAGGTGTTGGACTGATATCAGAAAGACCAGGTCTGATTCCCAGCACCATCAACCCAACACTGTGGGATTCTGAGCAAGGCCCCCATTTGCTCAGTTGTAAGTCTGGATAAGGGCATCTGCCAAATGCTGTAAATGTAAATGTATACCAAAAGAGAGAGAGAGAGAGAGAGGGAGAGATGGGCTGACAGGAAGACAGAAAGGCAGAGAATCATGAAGAAACGGATTTAATCGACAGACAAACATATAGGGACGTAGAAAGAAAAAAAAAGGCTGACAGAGACAGAAGAAGAGAATCAGTCAACAGTTCAGTGCAATTACAAATTTTAAAATGGAAATTTTGACCAATCATAGACTGTCTTTAAAACAGTGCATAGCAACAGAGCTCTTTGTTTATACTGCAGTTTTCATTTATTCATTTATCTGCTAACCCCGCTTATTCCCTAGCTTGGGGTTATGGGGATCTGCTGGCTTCCATTCCAGCACATATAGGGCAAGAGGTAGGGGACCACCAGTTCATTGCAGGGCCACACATATACGAACAACCACACAAGCACACACTCCTATGGGCAATTTCAAAATAAATGCCTGGAGTAAACCAACGCAATTGCAGGAACATGCAAACACTGCACAGAAAAAGCATGGAATCAAACATGTCTTTCTTGCTACAAAGCGAACATGCTAAGCGCTACACCACCCCCCTACTGCAGTTTTATTTATTATAAGTTGTTTTGGCGCACATAGAAGACATTGCAGTATGCAATTATTTGTTAAAAACTGTTTGAATGTGAAATCATGGGTGGCCTCTCTCTCTAATGATGATGTGTCCTCGCTTCTACTTCTCATTTTAACAAAAAATAATAGATTTTCCCATACATATATATTAGATGGCTGCAGCCTTTTATAAAACTTGATATTTAATTATATACAAACATGATGGAACTACAATTTTCTAATTAACATTTAATACTAATGGAGGAATGTTATTAAATGGAGCAAAGTAACTAAAAGTAAAAGTACAAACCACTACTAAAAGTTAAAGTCAATGTTATGAAGTAAATATAATACTTTACTACCCTCAACTGGATTTCAGTTTCAAAAAAACATTTTACTTCAGACTAAAAGCTTTAGGTTTAAGTGTGTGACAATACTTTCACCTACTAATCGCTATTGCCTTACCGCCAAGCACAGCCATGCAAGCCCATGTGACTGGGGTCTACTAAGTTTGGATTTGGTCAGTTAAAGAGTGGGCATGGAGACAAACAATAAGATTTGGGGAAATGGATACGATTAGCAGTGCAGCAGTAAACTCTGATTTCGCACGCACGCACGCACACTGTTTGCTATCCTGGTGAGGACTCTCCAAAGCTGTGGTGCTTTTTATTCTTTTAATAAAACATTTTTATCCTATACCCCTAACCCTAACCTTTCTGCATTTTTACTTTCTCAAAAAAAAACTCCTGTTCCATTTAGAATATTTTGTATCCATGCGATCTTAATTTTGGTCTCCACCGTGACCAAAGTCTCCAAGTGTCTGAAGAGGTTTAGGTTCCACGCAGACTATATAAACCCCAGAGTCTAAACCCTACATCTAGAAAAACAGTTCCAGAGAGAAATTCAAAAGATCAGCTACACTAACACTGAAACTGGGCATAAGGATTTGACAAGCTTTAAAGTTCATGCTGCATGTGACTCTAATTTACATTCTCTCACACCACTGATATCTTATAAGAGTTGGCAAACTAATTTCCAGCTCTGTTTTCAAAAAGAGAAGAAGAACTGAGCTTCAGTACACTTCCTCTTAGAGTATAGTGTTCTAACGTTGAGTACAGATGGAAAATCCAGACTATAAACTGTTTAGAAACAACATTTAATACCTTACATCATTAAGTGTCTAATAAACCATGTGTGAATTAGAACATCTTTAGGCTCAGATTAAAAAGACCTGACTCAAGCCCTTATCCAGAGCGACTTATATTTATAATCGGGGGTTAGTAGCCTTGCTTAGGGGGCCAACAGTGGTGGATTTTTGCTGCTGGGACATGAACCCTGGTCTTTATGGTATCGGTCCTACACCATGGTACAAGGTGTACAGGGGTACACCATGAACAGGATGCCAGTCCATCGCAGGGCCACACATATAACATGCAAACTCTGCACAGAGAGATCCCGGAAATACAACCCGGCACCCTCTTGCCGTAAGGCAACCATGCAAACCACAAAGCCACCGTCCCGCCCCCACGTCATGCATCCATACATTTTCTCACATATACTTACACCACATACAACATGTAAACCTCATCACAAGGGCTGTGCTGATACTGAGGCATGTTTTTGCATCATAAAAAAGAACAACAACTCTATGGGATTGAATGCAAATAAAACAGCACTTTTCCTATTACACACTGTAAGTGTCAAACAGATCGATATAATAATGAGCAGGCATGACATCATAAAACCGGACCTTTTATGATGTTCACTTTGTCTGACCATTTGAACAATCAGAAATGCTATTATCAGTATAACATATAACTGCACCCCCTTAGAGGTCCCTCATTCACATTGCACTGGCTGTGTTTGCTTTTTTCTGATGCTTTAGCTGCCGATTTTAAACCAGCACAGCATTTACCCTGCATTTGTGAATTTAAACACGAGGAGTTATTCATCTGGCATTCAGAAGCAGAAAAAAGAAACAGAAATTGTGTAATGAATGATTTTGTTGTTTATTATTTAATCTAATTGCTTAAAGGGTTACTGTAAAACAGCTTAAAAAGGGTTGAACTCGTCATGTAGTGTTTAGCAGGTGCCAATCCGTTACTGTAAATATGAAGATTGGTCTGTATTTTTTTAGATTGTATTGTACAGTATTGTTTCCTCTTCCATTCGAATGAAAATCAATATTTTGTTAAAGAAAAAGCACTTAAAACTAAACAATTTATGTTCTATTATATGTGTTTCACTACTCTGTAAGAAACATATATAAGATAAGATATAAGAAAGATAATAACAGCATAATCTTACTGAAGGGCCGCATTTATTAATTTGATTAGAACCACCAATTTCACTCGGGTTGCCTCAGATTGCATGACACCATAAAAGCAAAATAAATGTATATATAATACTACAATTAGGTGTTGTACCACACGTAAATAATGCCACAATGCATTGCACATGGTAAAAAAAGGTAGGTGAAAAGAAAAATACCCAGGGCAATGACAAGAGATGTCGTGAAGAAGAAAAACTTAAAACAACTGGAATAACAGTAACAGGAATAAACATCAATAAGACTGGGCGGAAGTGTTTTTGGTACCACCACATATAAATAGGTGGGCGTGACTAACTCAGGTGCAGGGGAAGTCTAGGTAATACCCCCCACCCCAGAAATCAAACTGCTTTATCATGTAATACGTGGTAAAGTCTGGGGTCCTGCCTGACGTCACTGCACGGTGACGCAGCAGAGCCTGGGCACCGCAAATTACCCGGAAGTGATTTATTTAAGCGTTTAGGATAAATGTGTTTGTGTTTTCTCTCTTATTAACTCCTCACCCCTTGCGAGTCTTTAACGAAGTAGCTCCCGCTGGAGCCCTGATAGATCCTCTCTGGGTAGATCCCCTCCTCGATGGCTCTCTCCGCCTTGCGGATGATCTCCCTAAACTCTGGATCCTCCGGGAACTCGTTCCTATGCGGGTCTCGTGGAGAGCCGCCACGGTCCCGGTCTCGATCCAGCAGCGGCTGCCTCTCACGGCTGCGCCCAGGACTCCCTGCCGGGACACGTATCACTGTGCCCGGCGCAGCACCAAATCCGCCTCTGGGACTCGCCGGTTCGGAGGGAAAAGCGCCAAAGTCAGCAGAGCTGCGCAGAGGAGATACGAGCGGGCTCGTTTCATCCATGACAGAATAGACGAGCGAAAATGAGAAGATCCGTGGGGAGAAAAGCCTAAGCCTGTTTGCGCCTCAGTTCACGGCTTTTTGAATAAGTATAAACCTTTTAAACTAAACAGTCTCCTGACTATCAGCTTCCGGGTGGAGGCGGGGCAGGCGGCCGAGCGACACGAGTCCCAGTTAATCGCCGCGCGAGCACAAGATTCTGTTTCCGGAAATACGTGTTTATTCGTCAGAAAAGCGCCTCCCCCTTAAACAAGTGACACAAAACTAGACAATAAGAGCCTTGATGAGCCAACACTTTAAAAAAATTAAAATATTGTCTTTTATCATAGATTTCAGTTGCATTTTAGCAAAAATTAAAAATGAAAATTTATTATATTACTAAATAAATTACTACCTCATTCAACAACAAATAACAAACAAAACATATTTTGACAGTCGTCATTGTCAGGATATGGGCAATTGAGAATCACCAATGTGGAAAGAAACCGGAGTACCCAGAGTAAAACCAGAACATACAAACTCCAAACAGTGATAACCACCAAGCCACCGTGCTGTTGTTTATTTTGTTTGTATTATACAATTAGGCAAGTAGGAGATTGTGTGTGACTGATTGTCTGTGTGTGTGTGTGTGGGTGTGTGTGCGCGCGCGCCAGCGATGCCATGGAGCGTCGCGCTCAGCTGCTCAGCATCATTACACAGCGCTTGTTGTAACAACAGTTGTTACTACGAGAAGTAACCCCCCCCCCACACACACACACACATACACACACACACTTATTCACAGGGGGAGGATTCGGTCTTCACAACACCGATCAGCTGTTTCTCAAGTAAGACGCTTGCTTCACACTCCTTCTTTAGTAGTTATATATTATACGTTATGTATATTTTCTTTTCTGCTAAACTAATATTTAAATATCTGCTAATAATCTGCAGTTAGATTCTTGTTCACATACGCATGCAGCTTGGAATAACAATGAAGTGTAAGCAGTCAGGGTGAAGTGTGTGTGTGTGTGTGTGTGTGTGTGTACAGCTGTGTAAAGCCAGATTTGGTGTGTAGAGATGTCTGGCCATCATCAGGAAGCAGGATGGAAGTTGTCTCCTGTCTCCGAATTGTCTGTCTGCATGAAGGGTCTTCGCTGTGAGGACAGGTAACATCAACGCCATCATCTGAGATCATCTGCTTCTTCTGTATTATTATCTTACTATCAGTAGGCTGGAGGTAGTAAATAAAGATGCTTACGTTCTTTACAATAAACACAAAAAGTGTTTGGTAGATGTTTAATTAGAGAAGCTCAGGCTTTACATTTTCCTTCTGACAAAAAAAGCAGCTCAACCCCCAGAAGACCCCTTGATATTACACCTGAGCTGAGCAGCCCAGACAGTGGACAACCATCAGGACAGCACACACCAAGAGGTCTGAAAGAGTGCTCTATCAGTTACACACCTGCATGTAGTAAGAACCTAATTTCCCCCTCTGTCATTACCATATTAGTCTATTTTTTTTTTTGAACGACCTATAATGTCATTAAACCTTATCATGAGGATGGTTGAAGGTCATTAGAAGTTCAGTGGTTAAGATGTTAGTTAGTGACCAGAGGATAATTTTTTATAGTGGTGGCCAGAGGAGCTCACCACAAATGTGGCACACCAAAAAATACTCTTAAAATCTAGAGTACAGTGGGGGCTGCATTTTATTTCCTTTTAGCAGCCAAATCTATTTTACATTATGCATTTAAATTGCACAGTCACATTAGGTTTGACCACCCGAGTAACGAGACAGCGGTGGTTGTGGCCATCACAGGCCAGCTATTTGTGGCACACATATAGAGCTGCTACTTTCTAACAAATACAGCATCAACAAAAAACATGCATCTAAAAAGGTTACAATTTACTTATTTAGTTTTATTTTAATAATCATGTAAACTTGCTCTGGTTTCTGATTCTTCAAGTGGAATGTCATTTGTATGTTCGTAGGGAGCAGCACAAGTAGGAGTGACGGGTTAGTGTAACCACATTCCACCTTCACATACCATGTTTTTTACATCACTGTGAAAAAATTATCAATGAAAAACTTGATCACTTTTGGTATTTATGTCTTATTTACAGAGAAGTGACATCACCTGGACAGACCCCGAACAGGGTACGACTTAGGCTTATAGAAACCTGACCTTATTATAATTTAGAACTGTGTAAAAAAAAAAAATATATATATATATATATAATATAATATTAAAATGTTTTGCAATATGTGTTATACACGCTGTGACCCCGGGGTCACGGGGGTCTGCTGGAGCCTATCCCAGCGC
>JAOTQW010102655.1:0-10054 GCA_026260075.1 Sisor rabdophorus | reverse complement strand
GCCCTATGTGCGCTGGGATAGGCTCCAGCAGACCCCCCGTGACCCCGGATCCGGGAATAAGCGGGTAAAGAAGATGAAATGAAAAAAAAGGAGTCTTTTTTTAATATAATAAACTGAATGAAAGGAATGAAAAGGAATAATCACCAAAGGGTCATTATATAATCAAAATGGTCAACATTAATCAAACAATGGTCATCGTCTCTAAGCTGCTTTACATATGCAGAGTAAAATTGTATAAGAAGTTTGTTCCCAGAGAGCAAGCCAGAGGTAACGATGGCAAGGAAAAAACTCCCGAAGAAAGAAATAGGAATAAACCTTTAGAGGAACCAGACTCAACAGGGAACAGGAAAACATCTATTTTTTCTCCCTAGATATAACCAAAGACTTTCCGGCGGCTGTGATGTCACTCCAATGTCATTTGTTTGTGCTCAATTTGTGCAGTTAAAAAGACCCTCAAATATATTTCTCCTTTATAGAAAAAAAAATTAGGGGCAGTGACGTCATTCTCCACCCTATATCGTTTAAAATTCACAAAATCGTTCCTGTTCGTTTGTGCTCGGTTTGTGCCGGTTCGAGCCGTGTATCTCTGACCCGGTAACTGTGACCATTTTTTAAATAAAATAAAAAATAGACCCTTAGATAGCACAGAGCTATCGAAACAGAGCTCTCTTATTCCCCCTTGTGGGTCAGGACCCCTCTGTTGGAAACTCCTGCTTAAAATGATTGTACAGGCTATCCCCTGCTGTGTGCCATGATTTGCTTAAATAGGCTCCAGCGTCCTTGTAGATAAGACCTTCTTCAAATCTGTTTATGTTCATTTTTTTTACCTCTGCACCTCCAGATACTTATTTGCACCATGTAATGATTGCTGCTTTAATCCTATTCTTACTTGTCTACTCTTCTTTACTGGTAGCTCTAACTTTTGTTTTTTTAGCAAATTTAGTACTGTAATGAAGCGATCGCCAACTGTTGCACTGCCAGTTCGAGGGTCATTTGGTACTGGCCCACACAGAAATTATATATAACTTACATAATGTCCATTTCTTTTACATTATTTTAGTCTAAACAGTGTTTTAATAGAAAATTCAGCATTATAGTGAGTTGATTTATTTATTTATGTAGTTTAGAAGCCATGTTTAAAATGTTACCATATTGATCAGAGAGTGTTAGCAGGCAAAGAGGATGTTACTCATGTTGTGTTGTTGGTGCTTTGCTACGATGAATTTACCTTTATTATCATATTAGTAAATATCACAGATTTTATGCTGATTGTTTTATTTTATTTTGTTTTGTTTATCTGTCTGACATTAGTCTCTGCCGCTAAAAGGGTTGGGGACCGCTCCTGTCATGGATTAAAATGCTTTGCATCTCGTATTACATAGAAGATAATGGATGTTCCAATTAAACTGTCTAAGTGGTTTCGCCTCACAGCAAGAAGGTCGTGGGTTCGATTTCCGGGTCTTTCTGTGCGGAGTTTGTATGTTCTCCCCGCACTCGTGTGGGTTTCCTTCGGGTACTCCAGTTTCCTCCTAAAAACATGTGCGTTAGGTTCACAGGGATGTCTTGGAGCCTGACTAGCGGGGTCTTAGGGCTGTAACAGTTAAGTATCATTACCCTCTACGCTTAGTTCCAGCAGCACTTGAACAGTTACGAGAGGCTTGAATTTTACCAAACTGGGTCTTAGATGTGCTCACGACATCGATGGGATTAGAGAGGCCGATGAATGGAAAACAGTGTTTATCACTAATCGAGGACACCGAGTCATGCCTTATGGTCTTGCCAATGCTGCAGCTGTGTTTTAGCCTTTCATTAATAAGACTTTTTGTGATCCTCCTAATCACTATGTTATCGCCTACATCGTCGACATTCTCATTTATTCATCCAATTTGACACAGCATATTCAACAAGTACGCACTGTATTAACCCGTCTCCAAGAGCATCAGCTCTTAGTCAAACTTGAGAAGTGCAAATTTCTGGGGTATCACATCAGTGTTTAGTTATTGCCATGGTTCAAACGAAGGTGAAAGCAGTCACAGAATGACCTTTACTAGCACAAAGATATTCAAAGATGTTTTGCTAACTTTTACAGGAGGTTTATTAATAATTATAGCATTACGTCAGCTCCACCTCATTCCATTGCTAAAAGGTAAACCCACCAAGATACAGTGGACTAAGTCAGCTAAAGCTCGTTCTCCTGATTTAAATCTATGTTTACCTATGTCCCCTTTTTAAAACATCCTGACCCGTTGTTACTGTTTGCCAAAGAGGTGGATGCTTCAGACATAATGACCCTACTAAGCATCATCCCTGTGCCTTCTTTTTGTGAGAATTATCACCAGCAGAACAAAACTACGACATGAACAACAAAAATATACTGGCCATTAAAGAAGCCTTAGCTGAGTGTCTTGAGTAAAGCACTCATCAATTCCAGGTACTAAGAGATGAGAACTTGTAGTATATTAAGAAAGCTAATAGATTGAACCGTAGACAGGTCAGGTAAGGCCTATATTTTACTTGTTTCCAATTCACAGTCACGTATCGAGTCGTAAAATCCTTGTCCAGGTCCTATCGTCAACCCTGAATTACTCTGGATATAAAATTCCAGCGGGACATGGCTGAGGTTATGAGAGAAGCAATGCAGGACCCTGCACTGGCTACCTGCTGACAAAAGCTATTGCCATCTGCGATCCCGAGTGATTTCATGGTTACATTTGTCACAATTTATGCCATGGGCATAGTATGCCCAGAACTTACTGATTTACTCGTCCACAGGCTCACCCCATTTCAGTGTGTGACCAGCTATCAGCCTCCCATGTTTTCTTCTCCCATCTGATGTCCCTGCAGTAGAGGACTGAGAAGGCGTTGTGCTCAAGTATGGGAGAGTGCTCATACTGGGCTTGAAAGGTCCAACTACCAATGTTTTTTATGCCAACCGGCAGTATATAGATCCCTTTAAAATATCAATTACTGCTACTTCTACTATACTATCGTATTTCACCCTAATTTCACGTATCAAATGGAATACCAGGTTGACTGAAAAGGTTATGGCCCTGAGGAAAGATCATGGGTCAAAACCAGTCATATCTTATTGCATCTCTTATTGAGAGTTTTTATACAGTTCACCCTGAATGCCCAGCACCACGGCCCAAAGGACGACCACGAAGAACGCCCTTAGACGTTGCCAGGAGAGGTGTGTCTCTCTCTCCCAGTCAGACACCAAAGGGCACCCTAGCACGAATACAAGCACATTGTTTGGCTAGTCCACATACAAAGCATTTCATGTTTATGTTCTTTCTGGTTTTCGGATTTTTGTCTGTTTTCTGATTAAGATTTTTGGATTTGCCCTTTGGACTTGAAATTGTCTTTTATTTTTTTATGTGAACCGACTTCTGCCCGCTTTCATTTTTTCATGAACTACAAAATGGATTCTTCTCATTCTACTTCCTCACAGAATACTTTGCCCATACAGGATTCTATGAAGATGGCCACTTGTTTTACACAGAATCATTTCTTACATGACTGTGTGGGACATGAAAACTGGGGTGTACCAATACCTTTGAATCCTGAAAAGTTGTCCTAAAAAAATAGTCATTTAAAGAGGCCACAAACTCCTGCAGTTTTTTTTTATTGTACTGTTCCCTGAGGTCCACTTATAATGTTATAAAGATTTGAGAAGGCTCTGTTTAAATAGACGTGGTGTAGAGTAATTGCCCACTGCTAACAGTTTTTCACACAAATCGTGTAACTTTAACAGTTACTCAAAATCCACTTCGGAATAATGGAAACATGATCAAGTGTTTAATGACACCATCTGGAATTGCCTTACAACTTAAGCTAATCCAAGGCTATCCACTGATGGAATTCACGGATAGGTTATACAAAGATTTGGTTTGTTCACGAATATAGCAAATGTTTTATTTTTTTAGTTTATAACCACTTCAATAAGGATGTCTTCAATAACACCCAGACGTCCCAGCTAGAAGATATCAGAAACCTGCAGATACATTGCCAGTCCAAAAATCAAACGAAAGGAAATGATGCAGGACTCAATCTAAAAGACTTTACAATGCACCACTGAGGGCATCCTGGCAGGAAGCATTACAGGCTGGTTGGGGACCAGAATCCAGCAGGACTGACGAGCTCTCCGATAAGTGGTTCGATTAGCTGAGTGTACCATCAACACTGAGCAATCTGACCTTCAGTCTTCAGTCCATGGTGTTTGATCAGGATCTAAAAACATAGTGGACAATGAAGAAAGTAGATAATCCTTTAAGGGATGGGTTTTTCTCAGATTAGGAAAGTGTTTCTGCACCTCGAAGGCAAATCAAGATAGGTTTTTCAACAAGCTGGTCATTAACCAGAACATTTAAAGCCTTGCTTCTGGACGTACTGGTACTTTTATTTTAGACCTAGTGATTCTTCCCTATGCACCTACTGAATCTTTCCTCTGGACCTACTGGTTCTTTTTTCTGGACCCACTGATTTTTTTCTAGTGGATCTGCTGCTACTTTCTTCTGGACCTACTGGTTCTTTTTTCTGGACCTAATAATTTTTTTCTTGTGGACCCACTGGTTCTTTTTTACTGGACATACAGGTTTTTTTTTAATTCTGGACCAAATTCTTCTGGACCTAATGATTCAACAGTATCTCAGAGACTTATTGGACTTTTCCTACTTCATTTTGTACTCATCTGGACTCAATATTGTCTTTTTACTTCTGACTGCTCATTGATAGATCATTGTGTTTTTATTCTTTAAAATGTCACTTCTCTGCAGTATTTTTATTTTATATAAATATTTTTTATTTTTGATTGGTCGATGCATTGTCAATGAGAAAAAGCATTTAATCGTATATATGTATTTATATGTAAAAAATAAACATTTTCTTCTTTATTAAGAAATGTTAAGCATATCTCTTCTTCAGAAAAAATAACATTATTTTAAAATAAATATTATATTAGGGCGGGGCAACGGCGTAGTGGTTAGCACTTTCACCTCGCACAAAGAAGTTCATGTTCTTTCCGAGCTTGCTTGGTTTTCCCCAGAGTATTTCGGTTTCCTCCCACAGTCCAAAGAACATGTACATTAGGTTGATTGGTGAGTCTAAATTGCCCATAGGAGTGAATGTGAGTGTGTATGGTATGGGTTGGCGATCTGTCCAGAGTGTACCCCTGCCTCTCGCCCTACGTGCACTGGGATAGACTACAGCAGACCCCTGTAAGTAAATAAATAGGTTAGAAGATGAATGAATGAAAAACTGAGAAAAAAGTTAGGCGACCGTACCCCTTAATAGCTAGTTTTACCCAATTTGACTAAAATAATTTCAGACTCATTTTGTAGCCATCTACCAGTTGCTGACATCGCTCTGAGAAAAGTGAGTGCCTCACTCCTCAATCTTTTCAGCTGTTAGATGTTTAAGGAGGTTCTTGCACATACAGCCCATATCTAGTCGTCCGACAGCATCTATATGGGATTCAAATCTGGGCTTTGACTTGGTCATTCCAGGAATTTCCATTTCTTAGTTTCCAGCCAATCCTGGTGGATTTACTGGTATGTTTCAGATCATTGTTTTGTTGCAGGTTTTAATCCTGCTTCAGCTTTAACTTTTTTTTTTTTACAGATGGTCTCATATGGTCCTTAAGCACTTTCTGATGCACGATAGAATTCATGGTGGATTCTATGATGGTGAGGCAGGACCTTCATGTTTCACAGTTGCTATAAGGTTCTTTTGCAGGTTTATACCAAACATGTCCTTTGTTGCAGTGTCCATTAATTTTATTTTAGACTCAGCTGTCCAAATAACATTATTTCCGAGTCCTGAGGCCTGAAGACTTGCATGGAATTAATACTAAAATATTGTATAAGTGCAAAAAAAAGGATTGATTGATATGAAAATTTAAGGGCACAAGGACAAAACTCCACCTTGTCTCCGCCCTAAAATAAATTAATTTAAATATCTTATGAGTGGTTAAAACGGTCGCCTCACCTCAAGAAGGGAGCTTTCTGTGTGGGAGTTTATGGATTACTTCCTTTGCTTGCATGGGTTTACTCTGGGCACTCCGGTTTCTTTCCACAGTCAAAAAACATATACACAAGGTTGATTGGTGATGATTCTAATATCCCCATAGGAGTGAATGTATGTGGTCTATGTGTTGCCCTGCGATGGACCTGCCCAGGGTATACCCCTGCCTTTCGCCCTATTCGCGCTGTGCTCCAGCAGACCCCTGTGACCCGCAGTTAGGAAATAAGCGGGTAAAGAAGATGAATGAATGAAACTCTGCACAGAAAGACCCGGGAACCCGGGAACCCATGACCTTCTTGCTGTGAGGCGAACGTGCTAACCACTACACCACGTGCCGCCTATTCTATGAAATTGAAACTGGTGTCTCAACGATAGCAAGAGCCTGCTGTAGGTCCCCTGAATGCACTTTAGGGTTCCGGTGACTTTTTTTTAGCATCTTGCATCTTGAAATTTCCGTTTTTTTTCCTGCTCGTATTTGTTTTTAATTCTATTTACAGCCACCGTAAAAGATGCACGTGGATTAAAAGCAGGAGAGAAAGTATTTAATAATATTAAGCTTTTATCTGTTCTATTGTTTTGTCTGCATAATGCACCCATCTCCCAACTCTTGTTTCAGCCACACACCAGCATTTACACACTATTTCATTCACCCACCCCCACACACATTCGTTCATTTATTTAACATCCTTCCTTGAAAGCATGTTAACGTATTAAGTGAAAGTTTGTAAATATTTACTCTAAGCTGATGGTATTAGTCAGATCTTTTCAGAAAAACACGCCTCTTTTGGGCATTTTCAGGCCTCTGTGTTACTCTATAGCAGCCTCGGGTGTAAACCCTGGACCTGCCGCTTTGGTTCCAGCTTGGCAGAGTTTCCTGCAGTGGACTTTGTTATGTGCCGCAGAGCACCGATTGCAGCAATGGGAAAGTACTTCAGGGCTGCCCCACATCTTACACACACACACACACACACACACACACACACACACACACACACTTAGAGAGAAGGAAGCCGATCTTTCCAGCCTGTACACATCGTACAGTTTGCCTTAAGACCTGTGCTCATGCATTCACAGCCAAGCTGAAGCAATAGCAGAGCAGCTCGGAGGTAAGAACACACAGTCAGGGCAGGTTTTTTTCCAGATTATATTCATGATGGAGAATTTATCTCGCTTGCGTTTTTTTTTTTTTTACTTTGCTACAAACTCCAGCAAAATTGTAGCAAAATTTTGCAGCTCTTTCTCTTTTCGAAATCATTTCTCAATTCTACTCTCTCTCTCTCTCTTTCTCTTTTTCTCTCCCGCTCTCTATCCCTTTAGAGCACTAGTGTCTTCTTCATCATCTCATATGTCATCATCTCATAATTCTCTCAAACTCCTTCACATTTCGGTCGCTCGGGTTAGTCATCTTTTTTTTTTTTTTTTTTATTCCTCACTCTCACACTCATCCTGCTTTACAGATGAGTGCTGGCTATGGGAAGTCTGAATTGTAGCAGATGGAGCTGGTACAGTGAGGAAGCGTTCACTTGTGGCTCACAGAACACTTTGGAGATGCTTCGACGTTGCATGATGTGTGTGTACATTAGTGGATAGGGTGTGTGCGCTTCTGTTCTGTTCTGGCCATACCTACACGTTCCCAAAAATTTAAAAAAAATGTAAAGAAAAGGAACTGATCGAGAGACGGGGAGAGATCGAGATGAGGTGTGGGATGAGTTTCCTCCCAGTGCGTTTTCACACACTCGCTATTGATCAGTTACAGACTTTCCAGTGCATTCTTTATTCCAATGGCTATCTTTCCATAGCCCAGTACAATATCTTCATTGTTCGCTATTGCTTCTCCAATTACAGTCTGCTTCCATTTGTTGCTGGTGAGTAGGAAAGAGAGAGAGAGAAAGAGAGAGAGAGAGTAAGAAGTTTATATTACCCCCATACACTAGTAATCGCAGTAAGAGCTTCCTTCATACATACTGGATAGATGTTTTCCTCTTATGTTGTGCACATACACAAGCAGGTAATTTGATTAGTGTGGGTACAAAAATATATATTTACAGCTATTCATTCATTCATTCATTCATCTTCTTAAGCCGTCTATTCCATAACTCTGGGTTACAAGGGTTTGCTGGAATCTGCGAAAGGCATGGATACACCCAGGCTATCGCAGGGCCACACATAAACGAACAACCACACACGCTCACACTCACTCCTATGGGCAATCAACCTGTTGTACATGTTTTTGGATTGTGGAAGGAAACCGGAGTACCCAGAGTACACCCAGGGAAAAAAAAAATTTTATGCAAAAGATGGACGCACCAAAAGAGGATTTTATTTAGTTAATTAAAGTTAATCAATAAAGAAAATTTCATTCATTCATTCGTTAATCTTCTATACCCACTTATTCACAAACTCTGGGTCACAGGGGTCTGCTGGAGTCTATCCTAGCACACATAGGAAAAAACGCAGGGGGTACACCCCGGACAGGTCGCCGGTCCATCGCAGGGCCCTGGACAAGTTGCCAGTCCATCGGGGTCCACACACAACCACACCCACCCACAAAAAAAAATAATTCATTACATTATTTTGGCACCACCTTCCTTTTTACACAAGTGCCTTAAACATTTAACAGTACTGAAGCTTTGCCGGTTGGTCTCTTGAAGTACACTATACGGCCTAAAGTATTCGCTCACCTGCCTTGACTCGAATATGAACTGAAGTGACATCCCATTCCTAATCTATAGGGGTCAACGATCGGTCCCCAACTCTTTTGGAAAGGCTGTCCACAAAGTTCAAAAGTGTGTTTATGGGAGTCTTTCTTCTAGAAGCACATTTGTGGGGTCACACACTGATGTTGGATAAGAAGACCTGGCTTTAAGTCTGGACACAAAATTATCCCAAAGGCGTTCTATTGGGTTGAGGTCAGGACCTTGCTTTGTGCACTGGTGGCCATTCAAACTGTTCCTACAAAGTTAGGAGCATGAAATTGTCCAAAATGTGTTGGTAGGCTGAAGCATTCACAGTTTATTTTACTGGAACCAAGGGCCCAAGCCCAGCTTCCGAAAAACAATCCCACACCATAACCCCCTCTCCAACATACTTTACGTTTGGTACAATGCAGACATGTACAGTTCTCCTGTTCAACCACCAAAACCAGACTAGTCCATTAGGTTGTCAGATGAAGATGTAACCCCAGAGAACGTATCTCCACTGCTCTAGCGTCCAGTGGCGGCATGCTTTACACCACTACATCCGACGCTTGCCATTGCTTGGATGCAGCTGCTCGGCCATGGATACCCATTCCATGAAACTTTCTGCGCACTCTTTTTGAGATCATTTGAAGGCCTCATGAAGTGTGGAGGTCTGTAGTGATTGAAGCCTCGCACTATGAGCCTTAGGATCTGTTGACCCTGCTCCATTAATTCACGTGGCCTAGAACTGAGATCAGATCTTTGTGTGGAGATATAATATATATTATAATATATAGATTAATTAGGGTTATATACCTGCTTATTCCCTAACATGGATTCATGGAGGTCTGGTTTAGCCTATCCCAGTGTACACCCTGGATAGGTCACCAGTCCGTTACAGGGCCACACATAGACAAACAACGACACACTCACTCCTATAGGCAATTTGGGATCGCCAATCAACCAAATATACTATAGGAAAACCACTCAAGTGTGCGGAGAACATGCAAACTCCAAGACCCCTTGCCCGGAAAATGAATCCAGGACCGACTGGATTCAACAGTTTATAGAATAGAAATACTTTTTTTATCCCAAAGTTTTTTTTTTTGTCACAGCAAAAGAAAAAAATACAAATACAAACGTCGACATTAATATACAGCAAATAAGAAAATAATAATTACTGTATATAGGGGGCGGCGCGGTGGCGAAATGGTTAGTACCGTCGCCTCACAACAAAAAGCTCCTGGGTTCGAATCCCGGGTTTGGGGACTTTCTGTGCGGAGTTTGCATGTTCTGCCGACGCTTGCGTGAGTTTTCTCCGGGTACTCCGGTTTCCTCCCACAGTCCAAAAACAT
>JAOTQW010102556.1:0-10061 GCA_026260075.1 Sisor rabdophorus | reverse complement strand
GTAGTAGTGGGTGGTTCATTTGTTGTGGTTGTTTCTGCAGTTGTGGTAGTAGTGGGTGGTTCATTTGTTGTGGTTGTTTCTGAAATTGTAGTAGTAGTGGTTGGTTCATTTGTTGTGGTTGTTTCTGCGACTGTGGTTGTTTCTGCCACTGTTGTAGTAGTAGTGGGTAGTTCATTTGTTGTGGTTGTTTCTGCCACTGTTGTAGTTACTGTAGGTGGTACTGTAGAGTACAAATAATTCTGTAAATATCATTTTTGCTTGTGTAAAATTCATTCACTTTTAGTTTTATGTTTATTTTAAACAAATCATGTTTAAAATATATTTTTTGGAATATCTAACTGAAAATACATTTACTTGTGATTTTTTACTTACTTGTTGTGAAATTGAAAACTGTAGTAGGTGCTGTCGTAGTTGTTGTATAGCATGGGGTTATATCCCTACTAATGTTTCCATGTTTTCCACATTTAGCAGTGATACATGAGCCATCTCCATCAGTTGTATTGTATATTAGCTGTCCATGTTCATATTTCTGCCCATTATATATACAATAGCAATCTAAATCAAGTAGATTTTTCACATGTTAGACACAAACATGTGCTTTTAATTAAACAATTATTATTAAATGATTTAAATACTGTGTGATGTATAAAAACCAACACTGACCTGTTTCACTGTACTCACAGGTAGAACCTTGTCCAGTACAATAGCTTTAAAAAAGGTATAATTGAGGTTTTTAACAACAAATTTCAAATTTAACAGCAAACTCTATCTGACATTTAAATTATCCTCCCAATGTACATAAAACTGTATTTATTACATTTATATAAAATTGCATTATTGTATATATGTTATTCATGTGTTGATGTTTCTTTTATAACTTTGCGTACATTAACATGTTACTCTATCAATTCTTCAGGTAAAACATTCTAACATCATACCATTTCTTGCAGTTCTCTGTTGTAGGAATCATATCCCCCTCATTGTAGTGTGTATTAGTTTCCTCATCATAGCAGCCACATTTCTCTCTGGAAACACACTTCATTGTTGTCTCCTCCAGGTATGGTCTTTCTGATGGGCACTGAGGAAAACACCCTATCACAAAAGTCAACAACTTTTAAAAATTAAAACTCAACAAGAAACTATTTTAAAAAGCCAACAGGGAACCAATTTAGGGGGAACAACCTTGAAAATGTTTATACTTATTTTTAATGTACAATCAATCTTATAATGTTATTAAATACACTGGAAAACTATTGGTTTTAAAATGTATTTAATTAAGCACATATAAATAGCTTTGTGATAATGCAAATTTTTGCATTCTAATTGTATTCATTTAGAACAGAAACAAAAAACACTCTTTTTCCCCCACCCTAATCAACCTATTTATTTTAACCAAAAATCATCATTCAACTTCTATACCTGCTTATTCCCATTATTTACTTCCTATGATATTAAGCTATCTATGTTACATTTAAGTAAAATAAAATTTAAAAAGTACTCAGTTATCATTTATTTTGTAAATCCGGGCGAGTTAGGACACCCTGGACAAGTCGCCTGTTCAAGTACTCAGTTTTTTAAATATATATTATTCAGAAAAGCTTTACCTTCCAAAGGAGGAATTTCACTGAAGCAGGCCCCTGTGGGATTTCGGCAGGTTTTCATGCAGGACTTTCCACAGGGTTTGTAGTGCCATTCACAGCCTTCGTGTGTGTTATAGTAGTCACAAAACAATGCTGTGGAATGGTTTAATTTTAATTTGTCAGATTGTCAAGACCATATAAATTAAAAGGCTCCCTTCTTTTACACATATGTAAAATTATAGCTATTAATAAATTCACATTTAAAAAAGAATGGAAATTTGTAGAACTATAGACATACTGTAAAAATGATTGTTTTTTTAATGATACTTACGGCATATGTTCGGTGTCCTCCATGATATACAGATTCCTTGCACACTGCATGCTGCTGCATAGGCTGCCACCGCAGTACAGAAACATTCACAATCACCACCAGCATCACAGGCACATGTGTCTTGCACACAAGCATCGTAATATTGAGTTGGGTCTACCTGGGAAGAGATATTTTAAAAGTAAGATTAATAAATGAATTGAACAAGTCGAAATATTATTTACAATTTTCTAGCACAGGGGCGGTTCTGTGGCGTAGTGGTTAGCGTCGCGCTTAACAGCCACCTTCAGCATCAAGGTCCCAGTTTAATTTCCTGGGAAAGGGACCTTTCTGTGTGGAGTTTGTGTTTCTGTGCTTGCATGGGTTTCCTCCTATAGTCCAAAAACATGTATGATGGGTGATGCTAAAATTGCCCATCAGAGTGAGTGTGAGTGTGTGTGGTTGTTAGTCTATGTGTGGCCCTGCAATCGACTGGCAACCTGTCCATTGTGTACCCCTGCCTTTTACCCTGTGTGCACTGGGATAGGCTCCAGCAGACTCCTGATTTAGGGAATAAGTGAGTTTGGAAGATAAATAAATAAATGAATGTTCTAGCACAAATTTATAGTTTAATTTTACTATTAAAAAATTACTAAGAGGCATTTGTCTATTTTAAAAAGTCTAGCATTTTGTAACTGGATTTTATAATGGAAAGACAGTCATTAATATTACTAATGTATCTAATGTTACTAATGTATCTAATCTAAATATTTATTGTTATCTGTAAAATTTAACACTGTTGAGCCCTAGCTGCAAAATGCAGATTATTCCAAATAAGACAACCATTTATCATTTACTGATCTTCTATACCTGCTTATTCCCAAACTTGGCATCACATAGGTCTGCTGAAGCCTTTTCCAGCACACATAGAGCGAAAGGCAATGGTACACCCTTGACAGGTCACGTCCATCGCAGGGACACACATAGATCAACCACCCCACATGCACATTCAAAATTTTGGGCAGTTTTGAGTCATTAATGAACCTAATGTACATGTTTTTGGACTGTGGGAGAAAACCAGAGAACTCACCCAAGCCAGGGGAGAACATGCAAACTCTACACAAAAAGACCCCCAGCCTCAGAATCGAACCTGGGAACTTCTTGCTGTGAGGCGACCGTGATAACCACCTCGCCGCCCATAAGACAACTATAATTTATTAATTAAATAGTCTATTTTTTCCCCTGTTTTTTCTCTTTCTGTTTGATAAAATTACTTACTGCTGCATGACATGTTTTAAAGGTATCACTTTTAAGAATGCTGCATTGTTTTATAGCCCAGGTCTGCCGGTAAGGTCTCATTTCACAGGAGTTAGGGTTATTACTGGCTTCAGGACATGTTGCAATAGCTTTCCAGCTGTTCCCGAATTTCGGTGAATTTGTAACTTCCTCTCCACTACGAGTCTTGAAATCATTATTCCAGTCACCATCATAATTGCCACAAAGTCCACACACTTTTCCCTAATATGGAAATAAGATTTTTCATTAAATACAAAATAGTGGATATTATTACTGAAATGAAAACAAAAAATAAAAACATAACAGAAAATTTTTACCTTAAATACTTACCTTAAATGATGGGTCGAGTCTGACTTTTAGACTCGTCTTCTTATCCCAAAACAGGGTAAGACCATTTTCAGCCTCAATAACCAAAAATATTCCTATAAAATGTAGTTTATAGGGAATCTCTGTTTCGTCAGATTGTTTTTTTAATGATTTTACATTTTCCTCTGACAGAAGTAATTGTTTGTTCTAGAGAAATTCATAAAAATATATACATTTTCAGTGTTATCAGCATGTTTTTAGGCTTTAATTTAATTAACAGTTATTTTCACTACTACTAACAGTTATTTAAAGTTTTCACGGGTTCTTGCACACTGACAGTGAAATCGTCTACTTTAATCTAATATTATATAGGTTATGTTGATTTTAAACTTACCCCTAAATAAATTTTAATAGCTTTGGAGCAGGTGGTTCCAGTGGTGCCACAAGGAAGATTCTCTGTGATGATACGAAATGAACCATTAATGCCGTTGCCGCAGTGGTCCTGTAAGGATCGACCATTGTTAGATAGTGTTATTCAAAATATATATACGTACACATGATAAAGATTCTACACTAAACGCTAGTAATAACCATGTTTTATATAACAATCAATATTATTGATAACAATTATTAAAAAATTACTAAATTATAAAGAAATTATTATAAATCATCTTATACTGTCCTTTTGGATTTGCATTGAACAAAAAAATCAGTTTGTATTTCAACTGGGAAAATGTTTCACTAAACAGGTTAATAAGTAATATTAAAATATCCCCAAATTTTGCACTTGATAAGAAACTGCGCTGCAAGTGTCAACCACTTTTGATTGTATTCATTTTTTGCTATTATGTATACATAGTAAAAACATTTTAAGACGTTTTGGCCTTTATAACAAAAAGAAGTACCTGTGCCAGGGTGTATTCGCAGTTGCCACGGAAAGTATATTTCCGACCATCAAAAGTAATGTAATGATTTTCACCATAAATAGTACATGTTCTGGCACATTCCTTATTTGAGCAAATCCACTTTTTGTTTTGACAAGTGCTAAAATGGCCACAATACATCTTTTAGTTAATTACAAGCAAAATACTTACATATTTTCAATATATAAAAAACCCATAAAATGTATTATAAAATAACACACCATAACCAGTATTTATTATAATCTCTTCAGTCCTAAGAAAAACCTACAGTGTTTTCTTACCATTCATTGCAATCTGCCTTTATAGTCTTTCCAGGTGGATGAAACTCTCCATTATGAACACAAGGACAGTTCTCCTCTTGCACACATCCTCCTTGCCCATCATCAAGTAGATTATCAGGACATACACACCCTGATCTACACTGTGTGCTGCTCTGTGACGCAAAAACATCAAGGAACAAATAAAATATTAATTGCATTATAAAACAGTCACTTACACACACACACATCCTCTGTACTTGATTTTTACAGAACTTTATGCTGGGTACATACTAAAAAATTGTTAAAGTTTTCCCAATTTGGGAGGGCGCAAACGTTCATTCATCTGTACACGCTTATTCCTTAAGTCTGGGTTACGGCGGTCTGCTGGAGCCTATCCCAGCGCACATAGGGCAGACATCGCAGGGAAGTTCTACATAGACAAACAACCACACACTCACATTTACTCCTATTAGCAATTTAGAGTCACCAATCAACTTCATGTACAGGTTTAACGTTTTAAGTCTATTTAACTTTTTATTGTGCCATGACTGTGTTTGTTTTTCTTCCCTCTTCTGTTATTTCACTTTCTGATTGGATTTTATTTCATTTCAAATAAGAAATTTTTTAAGGTTCTCCCAACACATTAGGATTCAAATAGATTTAGTCAAATCAATCACTGTTAACACCACAAAAAATCTGATACAGTAACTTTCAAAATCACAAAGATAATTGGGACACTACCTAGGACCGTCAAAAGTTGAGAAATTATTTAGTATAAGTCTTAGTTAACAAATCTAGGAAAGTTAATTGTACTATTTGTCAAATAGACTCTTTTTAAAATAATACTTATACTAAGTATTCATAGAAAATTAAAATTTAGAAATGCGTACAATTATGAATTATAATGTAAACGTATTTAAATGCCAATTACATGTTCATAAGTTCATATATAACACAAGGCATTTAGTTAATGGGTACAGAGTTCAAGCAATTTAACTATGCAGGTCTATCTAATTGTCCACATTTCCTATTTGTTGAACTGAAAACCAAATATTCAAACAAATACTGATGTATATGCTTCAAATGGATATATATGCCTGTATCTGTTGATTTACTTACACAATGACTTGAGTCCGGGGTCTGACAGCTTTTTTGGCACCCATTTCCATTTGTAACATCAGAACAGTTAAAATAGACCATAGGAGCTGTGCAGGCTAATACAAAATCAAACATATTATGAAATAGTATCAATTCCAATGGAAAGTTATTTAATTATTACAAACCGTAAAAATATAATATAATATTGTCTAATATTCTTACTAGTAATTTCTTGCTGCCCTGTGCAGTGCATTGTGCCGTCTCTGCAAGTACTGTGGTAAAGCAGAATAAAATTAGATGTACATACATAATACCCAGTGAATTAATTCAAAGCTTTAACAATAAGCATTGTTTAAAGTCACTTTACCATGTAGCTCCAGCCTTGCTCATGACCTGCATGGGGGCCATAACCTCACCATTGAAATAACAGGGGCATTCAGAGGAAGGCACACATTCATCTATTTCATTGAGGTAAGTGTTCTCAGGACAACCACAACCATCCAGAGGTGTATGGGACAAACCGCAGGTTTGGTCATTTTTGCTGAGAAAACGACATGACTTTCCACAGCTGCGGTGTTCATAAAAGTACATCATATTGCCTGGACATTTTTCCATGTATGACTCTGCATGAAACATTTAAAAATAATAGAGGGTACTGAAAAGAGAACTACAAAAATATTAATTTATATATTCTTCTTTCTTATCTTAAATATTCAAATATATTAAATATTCAAAAATAATTTATTCACACTTATTTCCTAACTTTGGGTCACAGCGGTCTGCTGAAGCCTGTGAATTGGAATGTATGTATGTATGTATGTATGTATATGTATATATATCTCTACCCTATCCAAGTACACCCTATCCATCGCAGGGCTACACATTGACAAACAACCACACACACTCACTCCTATGGGCAATTCAGAGTCACCAATCAACCTAATATACAAGTGTTTTTGGACTGTGGGAAGAAAACGGAGTACCTAAAGAAAACCCATGAAAGCACTGGGAAAACAAGCAATCATCACACAGAAATTCATTCATTTATTCATTCATGTATTCATTACTCATTAATAAAAGAAAAACATACTGCACATGTTTGTTCTCCATTTGTTCAGAATTACACCTCTAGCAGCACATGCATAAACATAGGAAGACACAGCAGCACACATGCAGTCCTCGCTTTGGTCACAGATACATGTGTCATATTTGCATCTCTAGAGAAAATGAAATCATGCCCATATGTTAAGTAGTGGTTGAAAACCTTTCACAAAAAACGTACAGGTGAAAACATACCGTTATGTAATCCTTTGGGTTGAGTTCTACATGACAGGAAGCAAAAAGTCCTGATGGATCGCTGAGTGCCCCACACCACTGCTTGGCATAATTCTCTAAACAAATATGTAATTTTAATGATAACTTTACAATAATTTTATAGGGTACCATATTTTCTGTCTTTTTATATTCTAAAGGCTGGATGTGTGTACCTTTTTCCACACTCATACTACAGGGATCAAAGAGATTAAGACTTAGATCTTGACAAAGCATGGTTTTCCATGTGCTGGCAAAGGTTTCAGCTGTCCCCTCTATGAGACCTGATTCTGTCTTAAAATCATCTGTCTGCATGCCATTGAAATTTCCGCACAGACCTAGCAAAAGAGTATGCATTAATCCTAGGCGCTTTTAATATTACGGGTTTCAAGACTCCATATATTAATACAATAGTACCACTTAGTGTTTCCCTTTGGGGTGTGCTGGCTTCCACGTATAACTGCATAACTGGAACAAGCTGAATGTTAATCTTAAGACTAGGTGTCTGTGCAATTATAAAGAATGTAGAAGGCTTGTATATTTTTAATTGATCTGAAAAAGAAAACATAGCAGAACATTTAGACATTAATAAGCTAAAGTTATAAATTGTACTGTCGGCTCTCTTATAAACACAACTGTGCAATGAAACATGTCAGTCTCATTATATTGCAGATCAGCAGCAGGAATCAAATTTCTTTTATTACACAACATCTTTATGTTAGTAAAAGTTCTGTATTCAATATAAAGTAGTTTGTTTTTTTTCTTCTTATTTGGTATTGTCCATTAAATAAATCAACACAATCTTTTTATCGTTACAGCCCTAACTAACAGTAAAACAAAACAAAAAAAGTCAACAAGAATCATACCCACCAGTATATACTGGAAGCTTGGTTGTAACATCATTTAAAAGTATGTTGCCACTGGATAAGATGGTAACCTATAGAAAATAGGAATTATATTAAAACACATGTATGCTGATATTTAACTGTAACGTATTTGAGTGTAGAATGTAATATATAAATATACAGAATTACATGTATTGGAAAATGATTGGCAATTTAGAATCATCAACCTAATGTGCAGGTTTTTGCACTGTGGGAGGAAACCAGAGTACCCGAAGTAAAAAGATACCTTGCCTGCTGTGAGGTGACGGTGTTAACCACTACGCCACAGCCCTCCACTAAACTATCTTTTATTTAAACTGTCTCAAACCTAAAACATATTTGAACTGATAGAACTGCTATTATACCAGTGAAACTAAAAATTTGACTAAAAAGAAAAAAAAACTAACAAAAGTTTCTCAGAAGACCATATTGACCCTCAATATATAAATATTTTATATATCTTTTTAGGATTATTTCTTATATAAGTTAAAATTTATTATCTAAATTAACAGTATACATTCCTCATAAAGCTACTTTTTATAAATTTTATAAAAATTTTTTACAAGTTGTTTTAACTAAAATGTGTGTTAGAGTGTGTGTGTGTGTGTAAACAACCACCCTTTAACTATAAAGATTTTTTCTTAGCGTTTTTAAGTTGTTTTAATTTTTATTGTTAAACTTAAAATTGTACTTCGTGCATATAGGGAAATAGTAGATGTTTATATATATAGTAGAATTATGTTTCTAAAAGTATATATACTTATATATTTATATACTATATATAAATCTCTTCAGTTTTGCATGATAGCTGCTAATGTGCAGATTTTAAACACAATAATTTGGAGTGCTTACAGAATACGGTGAGACGTTGATCATCACAGATGTCAGACATGATTTACCCGCTGCTAAACCACAGGGAGCCAGATGCACTAACACAGTCACATGATTTGTGACATCCTATAAAGAAAAAATATTTCTACTACTTACTCTTACTATGATACATCCTATAATCTTACAGCTTGTACATATCTTACAACGTCCAGCTTATACATGAAAACAGAGGACATATTATATAATTATAATTAGAGATATTATAGATTTTACCTTTGAAAAAATATACTCGCAGTTTCCAAGAAAGTTGTATGATTTTCCATCATATGTGATTATATGAGTCCCTCCCAACAAGGAGCAGGAACCAGGGCAATTTAGATTAATGCAATTCCACATCCCATTACCACAGATACTGACAAAACAATGAAGCAGACATTAAAGGTTTATGTTACTGTGCATATTTGTGTATTTGCATTTTTTAAAGTGCACCCAATTTAAGGATGCAGTGTGTTTTAACATTAATTCAATATTATTAGACATAATATAAACATCTATTTACCATTCTTGACAAGCCCTTTTAAATGAATCTCCTTGTTGATAAAGTTCACTATTGTGTGTGCAGGCACATTTATTAACCGAGACGCAACCTTTCTGTTCAATGTCATCAAGCACAGTTCCTATAAGAAAAGATTATTAAGAAGTTAGATAACTGTCTTTTGCTTGTTAACAATGACTTTTGCTTTTTTCCCAAATAATAGAAAAAGTATTCAGTCCAGCTTCAATGCTTCAAAAAGACATATTTTTCTTGTTCAAAAAACATCTTTCTATTTGTGTGCATTATCTCTCTCTTAGCACCCTATATGTGTATATATAGTTTGCTTATCTGTATGCGGCGGCTGGTGATCTGACCCAGATCCACAATATACTGCTTCGCAATGTATGTTTCAGGTAATTGTAAAGAAACGTTAAGAGTAATATAAGAATAATAAACAAGTCACAAAAATTACACACTGGTGATTAACATAAGCCTTTATAGGCTTTTATTAGTTATTAATCACATGAGGAATATGTTCAAATTATTATTATATGTTAGTAAATGTTTTTATCTAGTGTTTTTAATTTATTTTTTTTTTACATAAAAATATATTAAGTCCTTGTGCTAAGTCCTTGTGTTTTTGTTGTTTCAATTTTATACAACAATAAATAAAAATAATTCATCTTCTTTACCCGCTTATTCCCGAATCCGGGGTCACGGGGGTCTGCTG
>JAOTQW010102548.1:0-10061 GCA_026260075.1 Sisor rabdophorus | reverse complement strand
TATTGTATCAGTATTGCGAAGCTCAACAATCAACTTTGAAGCACTTTTGTACGTCACTCTGGATCAGAGCGTCTGCTAAATGCTGTAAATGTAAATGTAAATGTAGTAATTCTAAAAGGGGATAGAGATTCAAGTAAAGATTAGTGTTTAAAGCAGAATGACAGTGATTCAAGCAGAGGTATAGTGATTCAAGCAGGGAAATAGTGATTTAAGCAGGGCTATAGGGATTTAAGCAGGGGAAACTGATTCAAGGACAGGGATTGTGATTTAAGCAGGGTTATAGTGATTCAGGCAGGGGTATAGTGATTTAAGCAGGGTCATAGGGATTTAAGCAGGGGATAGTGATTCAAGCAGGGGATAGTGATTCAGACACTGATATGGTGATTTAAGCATGGCCATAGGGATTCAAGTAGGGGATACTGATTCAAGCAGGGAATAGTGATTCAGGCAGGGGTATAGTGATTTAAGCAGGGCCATAGGGATTTAAGCAGGGAATACTGATTCAAGCAGAGGAATGGTTATTTAAGCAGTAGGATAGTAATTCAAGTAGAGAATAGTGATTTAAGCAAGAGCACGGGGATAGTGATTTAAGCATGTGGATAATTATTTATGCATAGGATAGTGAATTAAAAAGGAAGATAGTGATTAATGCTGGGGGAATAATGGTTAATGCTGGGAGATTATGATTTTAGCAAAGGGGGTAGAGATTTAAGCAGGGCTATAAGGATTCAAGCAGGGGGATAGTGATTCAAGTGGGGACAGAGATTTAGGCAGGGAAATAATTCATATAATCATTCAAGTAGAGGGATAGTGATTCAAGCAGTGGGATAATCTTTCCAACAGGGGAATAATTATTTAAGAAGAGGTATAGTGATTCAAGCAGGGAAATAGTAATTTTAACAGGGTTATAAGGATTCAAGCATGGGATACTGATTCAAGAAGGTGAATAGTTACTCAGATGATTTAAGTAGGGGGATACTTATTTATTATACTTATTGGGCAAAAAGTGAGTCAAGCCAGGGGATAGTGATTCAAGTGATAATTAATATCAAGTGATAAGGAATCAAGCAGGGCAATATATATTTAACTGGTAGATAGTGACTCAAGCTAAGGGATAGTGATTTAAGCAGGGGGGGTAGTGATTTTAGCAGGGAATAGTGATTCAAGCATGGTAGAAATGATTTAAGGGGAATAGTCATTCAAGCAGGGAATAGTGATTTAAACATGGTAGAAATGGGTCAAGCCAGGGGATAGTGATTAAAGCTAAAGGATAGTGATTAAAGCAGAGGAATAGTGATTTTCTCAGGGATATGGTGATTTAAAAAGAGGCTAGTGATTTACGTACAGATTAAAGATTAAAGGAGGAGGATAAGCAGGGCTTTTACTTATTTATCAGGCAAAAAGTAAGTCAAGAAAGGGGGTAGCGTTTCAAGTGATAATTAGTGATAATTAGTGATAATTAGTGATAAAAGTGACTCAGGCTAAGGGATAGTGATTTAAGCAGGGGGATAGTGATTCAAGCAGGAAAAAGTGATTTAAGCATGGAACAAATTATTCAACCCAGTGAAATAGTGATTAAAGTAGACAGATAGTAAATAAAGCAGACGGATAGTGAATAAAGCAGAGGAATAGTGATTTAATCAGAGAGATAGTGATTCAAGTAGAGGGTTGCTATCTAATCCAAGATGATAGTGATTCAAACAGGGGTTATTGATGCCAGCCAGGGAAATTATAGTTTAAGCAGAGGGGTAGTGATTCAACAAGGGATATAGTTAATTTAATTAGGGGATTTTCACAAGGGGACAGTTATTTAAGTAGGGCAATATATATTTATCAGGTAGATAGTGAGTCAAGCCAAGGAACAGTGATTTAAATAGGAAGTTCAAGCAGGGGTATGGTGATTCAGGCTGGGGTATAGTGATTTAAGATGGGGATAATGATTCAAGCAGGGTGATTATAATTAAGTCAGATAGTGATTTAAGCAGGGGGAGATTATTTCAAGCAGGGGGTAGTGATTTAAGTAGGGGGATGATGATGATGATTCAAGCAAGAGGGTAGTGAATGAAGCAGGAGGATAGTGATTAAAGCAAAAGGATGCCACTTTAAGCAGGGGGTTAATGTTTTAAGCAGGGAGGTTAATTATTAAAGCCGTGGGATAGTAATTTAAGCAGGGAGATATTTATTCAAGCAGGGGGATAGTAATTCAAGCAGTAAGATCATGATTTAAGCAGGGTATAGTGATTCAAGTGAGGGGTAGTTTTTCAAGCAGGGGAATAGTGAATTAAGCTTTAGCATAGTGATTTAAGCAGTGGATAGTGATTAAAGCAAGGGAATAGTGATTCAAGCAGGGGGTTGTTTATTTAACAGGTGAATAATGAAAGGAAAAAATAAGCAAGGAAAATATATTTATCAGGTAGATAGTGTGTCAAGCCAAGGGATAGTTATATAAGCAGGAGGATTGTGATTTAAGCAGCAAAATATTTTTCAAAGCAGGGGTATAGTGATTTACACAGGGAATACTGATTTAATCAGTATGATAATGATTTAACCAGGGGTTAAAGATTGAATGGGGGAAAATGATTTAAGCAGGGGGTAAAGATTCAAATAGGGGATAGTTATTTAGGCAAGAGGATATTTATTCAAGCAGGGTGAATAAATAGTGATCCAAGCAGGACATAGTGATTTAAGCAGGGGGATTATGCTTTAAGCAGAGGAATAGTGAATCAGGCTGGTAAATAGTGATTTCAGCTAGGGAATATTAATTTAAGTAGGCATAGTGATTTGAGCAAGGGGATAATGATTTCAGCAGGGGTTAGTAAGTCAAGCAGGAGGATAGTGATTTATGCAGGGGGTAATTTATTTAAACATGGAGGTAGTAATTTAAGATAGGGGATAGTAATTTAAGCAGGTGGATATTGATTCAAAAAGGGGATTGTGATTTAGCAAGAGGATAGTGATTAAAGAAGAAGACAGGTATTTCAGGCAAAGGTGAAGCAAGGGATATTGATAGTGATATTCAAGCCAGGGAGATCATAGTTCAAGTGGGGGAGAGTGATTCAACCAGGAGATTTAAACAGGGGGATATTGATTTAAATGGGAAAAGTCAGTTATTTATGAGGTAGATAGTGAGTCAAGTCAGGGGACATTAAGCAGGGGGATAGTGACTTAAGCAGGAAACAGTGTTTAAAGTGATTAAAGCAGGGTTTAATGCTTAAAGCGGGAGAATATCAATCCAAGCAGGGCATTGTGATTTAAGCAGGGGGATAATGCTCCAATTAGGGGGATTAGTGAGTCAAGCCAGGAGTATAGTGATTCAGGCTGGGGAATAGTGATTTAAGCAGGGAATAGTTATTTATCAGGTTGATAGTGAGTCAGGTCAGTGTATAGTAAGCACAGTGTTATTGATTCAGGCAGGGAAATGTGATATAAGCAGAAGAGAAGTGATTCTAGACAGAGGATAGTGATTCAAGAAGCAGGATCATGATTAAAGCAGAGGGATCGTGATTTAAGGTGGTAATAGTGATTTAAGCAGGAGATAATGCTTCAAGAAGGGGAATAGTGATTTCAGCATAAGTATAGTGATTCAGGCTGAGAGATAATGATTTAATCTGAGGGATACTGATTTAAACAGGAGATAGTTCAAATCAAGCAAAGGATGGTGATTTATACAGGGGGGAATGATTTAAGCAGGGGGATTGTAATTCAAGTTGTAAAAGTGATTTAAGCAGGGGTGGTAGTGATTTAAATAGGGGATAGTGATTTAAGCTAGAGGATAGTGATTAAAACAGATCATTGTTCAATCAGGGGGGTAGTAATTCAAGCTAGGAACATAGGGATTCATGCAGGAGATTGTGGTTCATGCAGACGGATAATGATTTAAGCAGAAGGGATAGTCATTCAAGCAGGGGAATACAGATTTAAGCTGGGGTACTGATTCAAAGAGGGAATAGTGATTCAAAAGGGGTGAAAGTGATTCAAGTCGGGAATAGTGACTTATGCAGGGGGGGAATTATTTAAGATGGGGCATGGTAATTTAAATAAGGAATAGTTTTTTAAGCATGGGGACACTTATTTATCAGGTAGATAGTGAGTAATCTAGGTAGGGGATAGTGATTTAAGATGGGGATAGTGATTTAAACAGAGGTAAAGTGATTCAAGCTGGGCATAGTGATTTAGGCAGGGGGATAATTCAGCAGGGGGATAGTGATTCAAGCAAGAGATAGTGATTTTAGCAGTGGGATGGTGATTTCAGCAGGCAAATAGTGATTTAAGCAGGGAAAAAGTATTTCAAGCAGGAAATAGTGACTTAAGCAGAGGGATAATCTTTTACGCAGGGGGCTAGTGATCAAAGAATGGAGATAACAGGGATTTGAAAAGGGATAGTGATTCAAGCTGTGCATAGTGATTTAAGCAGGGAGATAATTATTAAAACATGTGAATAATGATTTAAGCCAGGGGAATGCTGATTCAATCAGGGGATAATGATTTAAGCAGGTGGATAGTGAATTATTCATTCATTCATCTTCTATGCCCACTTATTCCTCTGGGTCAAGGGGGTCTGCTGAAGCCTATTCTAGCGTACATAGGGCAAAAGGCAGGGCTACACCCTGGACAGGTCGCCAGTCCATCTCAGGGCCACTCATAGATGAACAAAGACACACACTTACTCCTATGGGAATAAACCCACTCACACGCAGGTAGAATGCAAACTCTGCACAGTAAGATGAAAACATAGAAAGACCACTTACCTCTTGGGAATCGAACCTTCTTGCTGTGAGGGGATCATGCTAACAACTACGACACTGCACTGCTCATAGTCATTAATTTATGGGGAGAATTATTCAAGCAGGGGGATAGTGATTTTAGTAAGAGGATAGTGATTAAAGCTGATTCAAGCAAGGGGATGGTGATTCAAGCAGGTGATATTTTTTAAGCATCTTTCTAAGATAGTGATTTAGTTTGGGATATAGTGATTTAAGCAGGGAAATAGCGATTTATGCAGGGGGATAGTGATTTAAGCTGAAGGAAAACCATTAAAAAAGAGGGATAGTGATTCAAGCAGGGGAATAATGCTTCAAGCGCGCAGGGGGGTAGTTATTTAAGCAGGGGCATAGTGGTTTAAGCAGGGGCATAGTGATTTCAGCAGACAGATGGTCATTTGGGCAGGTGTATATAGATTTAAACAGCGGATTATGATTTAGGTAGGGTGGATATTGATTTAAACAGGATGATAGTGATTCAAGCTGGGGGATATTGATTCAGCAGGAGAATAGTGATGTAAGCCAGGGAGATAGTGATTTAAGCAGGAAAATAGTGATTCATGCACTGGGCTAGTTATTTATCAGGTAGATAGTGAGTCAAGTCAGGGATATATTGATTTTAGCAGGAGATTGTGATATAAGCAGGGAGATAATGATTTAATAGATTTTATAGATCAGACTTCCAAAGATGAAACAAGTGTTTCTGGTTTAAACTGATCACCAAATAACATAAAGAACAGTAGGAAGGAAACACGATTTAGATAAAGACAAAATATATATCTTATATACATGATATATTTTATGTATAGAATATATAAAATTTACTTCTTCTGTAAATGCATGTGTCTATGTGTGTGGCCCTGCGATGGATAGGCGACTTGTCCAGGGTGTGCCTGCTTATTCCCTAACTCAGGGTTATGGCAAACCATTTTTTCTTTCTTTTGAAATAGAACTAAAAAAATGACATAGTGTAACCTGTACTGTTTAAAAATGTCACAATGTGATAAATATCTCATCTCATCTTACCTTCTTCCACTTATCCGGGTCGCGGGGGCAGCATTCTAAGCAGGGACGCCCAGACTTCCCTTTCCCCAGACACTCCAAGGCGTTTCCAGGCCGTGTCCTAGGTCTTCCCCGGGGCCTCCTCCCGTTGGGACTTGCCCGAAACACCTTCGTGATAAATGTGATAAATATCCACATTTAAATTTTACATTTATTATATTTGGCAATATATAGAGAGACTTATTAATCTCTTTTCTACCATTGAGCAATTGGGTGTTAAAGGCCTTTGTATGGTGGACCAAATCCAGCAACTTGTTGGTGCTGAAAATTAAATCCCGATCTTTCAGTTAGTGGTCCAACACCTCAACCACTACACAACCACAATACATTTATTAGTGTAACATATTACTGCTTTCGGTTGTCAAGTGTTATAATGGTAATTTTTTTTGTCTGTCAGTTTAAACACATGTATAGGACTGTGTATCAGGGCTCTTCCAATCACTCCAATCAATCCTCACACTGTGCCAATTAGTTTGCAGGTAAGTACAATTAAAGGGAAAACTACTTAAGAATGAATGTTCCACATTATTAAGCAGACCACCATTTTCCAGCAATATGGGGAAAAAGAAGGATCTCTCTGCTGTCGAAACACAAAAAATAGTTCAATGTCTGGAAAAAGGTATTAGAATTTTAGATATTTAAAAACAATTTCACCGTGATAACATAAAGAGATTTGTAGCTGATTCAGAACACACAGGTTTGAGCAGATAAAAGCACAATGAGGAAGATTTCTGCCAGACAAATGCTTCTGGGTAAAAGAGTAGCTACTAAAATGCGACTGCAAAACAGGTATTTTGAAGCTGCTGGTGTCTCGGGAGTGCCAAGAACATCAGGGTGAAGAGTTCCAGTTATGCATGAACCTGTCATTAAACCAACCTTAATCAAAGCTCAGGGGCAAGAAACGCCTGCAGTGGGCCTGCAAGTACATAAATACTAATTTCCAAACAGTGTTGTTCACTGATGAGTGCCGTGCAACCCTGGATGGTCCAGATGGATGGAGTCGTGGATGGTTGTGAACGGCCACCATGTCCTGACAAGGCTGCGACAACAGAAGGAGGAAGTGGAGTCATGTTTTGGGCTGGAATCATGGGGTGAGAGCTGGTCGACCCCTTCAAAGTCCCTGAAGGTGTAAAAATGACCTCTGTAAAATATTTGGAGTTTCTGACTGCACATTTTCTTCCGTGGTACAAAAAAAGGACCATGCCATTTTGTTTACAACAATAAAATGTTTTGAAATGCTACTGTGCATAATAATGTAGAACAGTGCAGTTTAAGATTTAGATTTTTTGTTTTTTAAACTGTTAAGATTTGAAGTTTCTTTTGAAACAGTCAAGTTATACTTAAGAAATAAGTTATACTATAAAAAGTAACTAGTAAGCAAAATTAAATTCTTTTTAGGCAGCGCGGTGGTGGTTAGCACAGTTGCCTCACAATAAGATGGTCCTGGGTTTGAATTTCAGGCATGGCGTCTTTCTGTATGGAGTGTGCATGTTCACCCCGTGCTTGCATGGTTTCCTCTGGGTACTCTGGTTTTCTCCCACAAAAACATGTACATTAGGTTGATTGGTGACTCTAAATTGCCCATAGAAGTGAATGTGAGTATGTGGTTGTCTGTATGTTACCCTGTGATGGACTGCTGACCTCTCCAGGGTGTACACCCTGCCTCTCGCCCTATGGGTGAACCCAGGACCTACGCCACCACGCCACCCTTGAAAAATATTATTTCGAGTAAATTTCACTGCCTCATTTCTGCCCTCAAAAATCCTATTTTTTCTCCCATGGGTTCTCCTTATTGAATATACATAACCCATAAGCATTTCATGGATTAAGAAATGTATAATGCACTGATCTGACTACTGTCACAGGAATTTTGTACATGCTGTGTCATCTGAGTCCTGTCTCACTTGATTAAGGATTCTGCTTTAAGTAAAGCAAATTTCCCCTGAATACAAGGTCCTTAGGTCCCTATCCAAATAATCGGAATCAGGTGTTCTAATCACTTATGTAGCCACAGGTGTATAAAATCAACCACCTAAGCATGCAGACTGTTTTTACAAACATTTGTGAAAGTATGGGTCATTTTCATAAGCTCAGTAAATGCCAGCGTGGAACTGTGATAGGATGCCACCTGTGCAACAAATCCAGTTGTGAAATTTCCTCTCTCCTAAATATTCAACAGTCAACAGTGAACTGTATTATAAGAATGTGTTAAGGCCACAATAACTGAGTCAGTCTCTCGCTTGTGATGTTTTCTCTTGTCCTGTTGATTCTGTGTTGTTTTCATTTGTGTTGCACCATAGGAAAAATTTTACTGTGTACTGCACTCCTGTGTTGACTTCACTTCTTGACTTGATAGTGAGAAAAGGTCACCAACTTTCTGTAGATTTAAACGCTTCAGATGTGAAAACTTCATGTGGCAGGCAGATTAGCTCAAGAACAGTGCTCAAAGAGCTTCGTAATGGGTTTTCATGGCCATTTAGCTGCATCTAAGCACCTAGATTACCAAGTTCAATGCAAAGCGCTAGATGCAGTTGTGTACAGCATGCCGCCACTCTACTCTAGAGCAGTGGAGACGTGTTCTCTGGAGTGACGAATCGTGCTTCTCTATCTAGCAATCTGATGAGAGAATCCTTGGTGGTTTTCAGGACAACAATACTTGTATGACTGCATGAAAAGAACTCTGAAGTCATTTTGGACAATTCCATGCTCCCAACTTTGGAGCATCAGTCAAATGATGCTTCTATTGAAGTGTTTGAAGAGCTCAAGATCAAGCTTACTTATGCTTCTATCTTGTAGCCCCTCCTAACTCCTTGATTCCTTTTAATAGTTGAGGTGGACACTTCTGAACGCGAGGTGGGGGCAGTATTATTACAGCAATGTAGCGCTCTTCCAAGATGCATCCCCAAGTTTAACCTGGCCCAAACAAAGTAAAACTACAATGTGGGGAAGAACCAAGTGGTGGCATCGGCTTGAGGATTCTTTTTTGGTGGTGAAATTACAGGCAAGCACGTTGGGCATTGTTCTTCCTACTTTTACAATTTCAGGCACCAAGAACACCAAGACAGACGCCCTGTCTCTTAGGCATGGCCTCTCCTGAAGAAAAGCTTGCCCGGGGCCCATTCCCATATTCTAAATAAAAATTAAAAAAAAACAACTAATAAAAACCAATCCCCACTATCCACGCTTATCAGCGTTATTTTATCATTAAAAAATTAATTCCAAAACCTGTTTTTTGGCTGACTGCTTTAAGTATAAGATGTTTTTAGATCAACAAGTTTTATTGAAAAAATCGGGTAAATTTGGTTACACAGCCTTTAGTTACTTAATGTCTTTTGTTTTTAGGTTGTCATTTTCTTCCAAAACTTTTCATAACATATTTGTGTCCATACACATATAAACATAGTGGTATACCAATTAGATCAACTTAAATGTTATCATGTGTTTCATTTTACTTTGTGTGTATTTGTTATGGAAAGAGTTAGTCAGTAATTAAATTAAAGCACACCTGTACTTGAGGAGCAGCAAAATGTTCAAGCAAGCCAAGCTATTGTCTTGGTTGAATATTTCATTGCTGACTCACCTAAGACGACTTAAATGACTGGACTAATACAAAGCCATTAAACACACAAACACACACACATACACAAAATTTTCCTTTTGGAATTTACTACTGAATACTACTCAATTACTTCCACTCAGGGTGAGTAAGATACAGTTGTCTTTTCCAGACATGATACAGGTGTATACCAAGCATGTGGAAACAATTTTATTTAAGCATTTGCCATTTGTCAGGTCAAGACTGACTGACAGGCTGGCAGAGAGAATGGACTCTGGTTATGTTTGGTATTTAAAGTTCAGGCATGTTAAAGCTGTAAGCCAGACTGCAGAAATAACAGTCTGTCATTATTGACCACCTTTTGATTTTGGAATAGTTATACATGGGTTTCTGTGTAACAATTCCTAAAAACTGTCTATTCT
Organism: Sisor rabdophorus; assembly: GCA_026260075.1. Classification (NCBI taxonomy): domain Eukaryota; kingdom Metazoa; phylum Chordata; class Actinopteri; order Siluriformes; family Sisoridae; genus Sisor; species Sisor rabdophorus. Next base: position 261 of record JAOTQW010102548.1, on the reverse strand, counting down.
CAAAGCCATAATACAAAAGCCAGGAAGAAATGTGCTATCAAAAAATAGAATAGTATTTTATTTGGATAGGTCTTAGCTACACTGTCCCAGGTCAGTTGTTTGACAACTTGCTCAATTGTAAGACAGAAGATAATGTAAGTCGCTCTGGATAAAGGTGTCTGCTAAATGGCCAAAATGTTAATGCATTCTCATATACTAAAGCTTTGTTGCCAGATTAAGGTGGTTTGGACATGTCCAGAGGAGGGAGAGTGAATACATTGG
>JAOTQW010102452.1:0-10073 GCA_026260075.1 Sisor rabdophorus | reverse complement strand
GCAGACCCCTGTGATCCCGAGTTCGGAAATAAGCGGGTATAGAAGATGAATGAATGAATATTACTTTTACCACATGGGAACTCACAGAGAGCTTAAAACAGGACCATTTCCATGGAGATGAATTTTCCGATGAATGAGACAAACCAACCAACTATGCTTAAGCATTCTGTCCTTTGAAATCAAAGAATCATGATCAGAATTTCTTTGTTTGAAGGTGGAGACAGTAGGAAACAAGGAGAATGCGTTCTGTGACATGTTGGTCATGTTTTGTGCTGGGCATTATAATCGGTAAAATTGCACGTTTATGCAGAATACACTGAAAATTTGATCAAATTTGTCTTAATAGTTGGCATTATGATATTGTTACCTTAATAGATTCTATTATTACAGTTGCAGTTGTCCTAAATTACAAATTGCAAATGCTTGTTTGGTGCACACCAGGGTTCGGATGGCAGCATCCAAACTTCAAAAAAGCAGCACCATCGAGCGATCACTTCAAAGTGAGGTTTCAGGTTTAGTATGAACACACACTAAAGCACAGACTGAATTGAAATTGATGTGAAAATAATGTGTAGGAAATCGTTTAGAATTAAATTTTTTACTTTCAGGCTTTTTTTCCAGCATGTTTTTGAAAATGAGCCTTTAAAATAGTGATTGTTAACTATTTCAAAAATGGGAATATAATTTGTTTGAAATGTGATATAATTCTCAGCTCAGTTGTTTGTTTGCCCTGGTAAAAAAGAGTTTGAAATCATTCCACCTTATTTCAAAAGAACTGGTTCTTGTTCTGATTAGTCACAGGATGTGTCCTGACCAAGAACCCTTGAGCTATACAGCCATTTTCTCGTTGACATCTGGCAGCATATTATTATTTTTTATTACATCCTATTTGAGGGTTTTACTATTTTGATTGGTCAGATGGCGATCATTGACCTGCTGATCGTATCAGCAGTTGAAACGGAAGAGAGGCCTCCAATTCTTTATAAGGCTTAGGTTTATATGGCATTATTTTATCATCTTATACATATTGAGTGAGTTTGTATGCGTTTCTATTCTAACAAAAATCCCTTTGGGGGGTTGTATAAAAGGTGATGAACAAACTCGAGATACTAAACACATCTGTTTTTATTAAACAACTTTTGCAGTTTTTTTTTTGTGTGTGTGTGTGTGTGTAGTTTTCATGTTCTCCCTGCATTGCTTGGGGATCTCCGGTTCCCACAGTCCAAAAACATGTACATTGTACCATGTACCAAGCTTCCACTTTCGGGCACCTATGTCAGGCCCTTAGCCCCATGTGTCTGCCAAATGCTGTGAATGTAAATGTAGTAAAGACAGTTTTTCCATCAGTATTTAAAAGTCTAAAACTATTATTTTACAACAGACCACTGACCTTACACTAAAATCACATGCTTTCATACTTTATTGTCGGTGCAACTAAGTATATGATGTGTGACGAGTGCTTTACCTAAAAAAAAAAATAACATTGGTCCACCGTAGCTAAATGGCAGTTATTAAAGACTTTTTCGATTAAACATTATTCAACTTTAAAATAACGTCTCTGTGATGTATATCATGTGGCATTATCATTAAGTAGTATGCAAGTTCAGATTTTCGATGTTCTATTTTAGACTTGCAGCAATAAAATAATTTAATTCAATATAATTTTTTATATAAAGCTTTTCACAACAGACGCTGTCTCAAAGCAGCTTCACACAAAAATGCAACAAAAGTAAACAGTATAAGTTTGTCCATAATGAGCAAGCCGGAGGCGACCATGGGAAAGAAAAAAAATCCCTAAGGTGAACTAGGAAGAAACCTTAAGAGGAACCAGACTTAATAGGGAAACCCATTCTTATCTGGGTGACACCAAATATTATTGTAATGACAACATATAATAATCAAATGTAATGTAAACTGTAGTCTTTTGTAAGTGGATTACTGTGAATTCGAGACTCCTAGATGGGTAGGATGAGTACCTCATTTTTTTGCATTGAATAAAATGTATGATACATTGATTTTCAATCTGCTGGAGGCTTTAAGTAAATTAAAGCTTCCAATTAAAGCTTCGGTGTAATTATCAAAATACTGAGGTTCAAGCTACTAATACTACTCTCAACTACAAAAAGAAAGGTGTGTGTGTCATCTCATACAGAGCGACTTACATTTATTTTATTTATACAACTGAGCAGTTGGGGCTTAGGGCCTTTGCTTAAGGGCCCGGCTGTGGTAATGTGGTGGTATTGGGAATCAAATCCACATTCCTCCGGTTAGTAGTCTAAAGGACAGAAAAACTTTGTTTTTTATAACTATGTGTCCATGTTTCCAAGCTGTTCAAGGAGAACCACAACGGAGAGGACACTGACGTTCTTCTTTCCTTACAATGACAATTACCAGGAGGCTGTCGCATATTGATTCGTCTTGGGGAAATAGGGCTTGTCAATACTTTGAAGCCACTGCTTTGTCTGAGTGAAACCTCACTTGCAAACCATAGCAAAGCTTCTCTTCTTCATATTAAACAGAACATTTTAACAGTTTAGTTCCTATCAAGGATGATAACATAGAATTTAATATATCTTGTGATATAATGAGTGCACATAACGGCCAGTAAAAGAGTTCTAGGCCAAATCCTTTCTACAAGTGAAATCATCTTCCATAGTTTATTCAAAGGAGGACACGAACATCATATTAAAGATGCCCTCATTTGAATTGGCTGGCCCAGTTTCTGATGTGACGATTTATTATAAACATCACCTGCCAGTTCTTGACACTCTTATCAGAAGCGTGAATGAATCCTGTTAATCAGGCGTCTTGTTATAATCTCTTATCCTACTCCGCAATGTCAAGGCACTTGAGAAGTGATGGCTCCATGTATTAGACTGCAGATATGGGGGTTGAACTGCTGATCTGATCATTTGTTAAATTTTTGGTTCAACAAACTGTTACTGCTGGGCTTCTAAGTGAGGCCCTCGCCCCTAAATTGCTCCACTGGATAATTGACATAACCGAAGGTTGTTTTGAGTAAGGGTGTTCCCCAAAGGCCAGAAGTATGCATGTTAATGTAGGCACAATGCAGAGGAAACTTTAGGCAGGGTGCCAGGCACACACACACACACACACACACACCAAATAATAGGAATGCCAGTCAGCCTACAATACATGTTTATGGAAACCACAGTACCCAGAGGAAATTTACTGTTTTCGCTTCCCCCCCTTGATGGTGAAGTTAATTTTATTTTCTAAACTGGTTTTTGCAAACGCTAGCCCAACGTCCCTTGGCTATTGTCTTCCTGTCGGGCTAATAAAGCGTGACCCTGTGCTGCTCCTTGGGTTATTACATAAAGGGGTAAATATATTTGAATGTTTTTTTCATTGTCTCACAAATAGAATTAGGTATTTTAATGTGCATTCGGTTTACACTTTAATCAGTGAACTCACGTAACCGGTTTAGTCCGTGTTGTGTATATGGTGGAATAAATGCACGGACATCAACTTACAGTTTGACTCTTCTTTTAATGACTGATAAAACACAATAATATGTTTATTGCATAGTGTGAATTCACCTGATTCCGTTTCTCTAACATGACTGCAAGTGACAGTACAGAAATAATCACAAATTTATGTAAAATAAGGTCACAAATATCACTTAAACAGAGTATGACAGTATAAAGAAAATTTAGGTAAAAATAAAATAGGAAATCTGGATTTAAAACAAAATAGGGGTTTAAAAAAATCATTAGGTAGTTTATGATCTAATCCGATTCTGGGAGTCCTGATCCGATTTCAGAATTTTTTTTTCTTATTCTTCTGCTGAATATATAAATTTTAAGCGGAATGCGGTGGAAGCGTTGCAAAGTTTCGCAACATCAATTTTAAGTTTGATGTTCATTTGATGTCTTTTTTTCTTGTGTAAATGCAGTAAATTCTTTAGCATATGTACATGTGTCAGTCAGTCCTCATGTAACAGACTAAACTGTTTATAAGGTTTAGATCTGATGTCTGCATCATTCTGTGTGTGTGTAAATGCATTCAACCCCCAAGGCTTGCTGTTATTTGGTCAGCAAAATACGCACAGGAGTGTGAGATAAAAAAAAGAATGTCTGTATCTATTTCTATCTATATCTATCTTTTTTCATTTCATTTCAACTTTTCCCTTACACAGCAGCTTGCTTAGTGTCAGTCATTACAGTTTAAATTATATTAAAACATTAATAGTAGTCAATCCGACCCGTGCGTTTTCTGTTAGGAACCGCACCGTCGCCTATTAGAGATTATGGACCTTATGTTTACGTCTGCTTGGGTTGATGGTTAATTTTCTATTGCATATGTACTACATCTAACATGAGCCTTTTCCACATTAAGTCTTAGTTTATCTTAACAGAAAAACAGAGAAGAAAGAGATCCCATTTTATTGTGGAAAGGATATTGACAATAAATTACTTTTTTCTGGGCATTTGCCTTTATTTATAGGACACAAAGATGGCATGATTTTGATTCATATATCCAACTGCTATTTACAGAATTTGGCATGCGTCCTTATCCAATGTGACTTGTGAACTCTTTACATCTAAGCAATTAAACATAAGAAAATTTGCTCAGGCGCTCAGCAGTGGCAGCTTGCTGGTGCTGGAAATCAAACTTTGATTTTCTATTTGGTAACAATTGTAACTACTGTGTAACTGTGCTACCACCTACTCAACATATATTTGCGGAGCACCTACATAAAATGCATAACGCATTGGAAGTTCCTAAATGCTGATATTATTGCAGGCAGGTCCTAAATGCTGATTTTATTACATTGCACCAACTTAATATGAGGTAATTACTCTGGTATTTATCCATTGCAAGACATTCTGTTTTCTTCTCTCAAATTGATCTGTTTCAGTTAATATGTTGTGCATTGTGCTTTTTAAAAAAAAATATTTATACATGTATTATGTATGTAAGCGGATTACAATGCAAAATGTTAAAGGGGTTTGTTTACTAGATTAACCCTATGCTACCATTTGACCTAGCCATTTTAAAACTGCAGAGTGACCGGTCACAGTCACAGCGCTCTGATAACATTAACTGGGTGTCAAGCCGCAGGCAGGAGAGAAAGATATAAACACAGCGACCACTCAAGTGTAAGCTGTTAGTACCATACCTCTCTACCATCCGCGGATATTTGCACATTGCACAGTAGATCTCCAGGCACTCAGAGCAGCTGTTCATGAGGCTTTTGTAAAAGCAGGGTGGTTGGCAGGCACTGTGGCCAGGTGGAGATTTGTTCACATTATATCTCATTAAGAGTACTTTACTCACAGAGATTTGGTGCAGTTTTAGGCTCACTGTGAACTCCTGTAAATACCTTAAATACCTTATTATATCAAGGGGATCTTTGTCTAAACATTTTCAAATGACCCAAAATTGCACCAGTTGTCTACAATGAAATATTGATCAAACGTGAAGTAGTTCATGTAATGTCTTTTTTTTATACAGTCTAAGCTCAGTTTCGACAGCTAGCACTTATCTATCTATCACTTATCTACTTATCTATATTGTTGATTGCAAGAACAGGAAGACCTGAGTTCAAGACCCATCACTGCTAGGCATTAACGGTTGGGTTCTTGAGCAAGAGCCTCAACCCTTCCTGCTCCAGAGGCGCTATACCATAACTGGACCTGTGCTCTGACCACAATCTTCCAAGATGAGATATGTAAAAGCTATTTTTACTGTGCTTTGAAGTTAATATAACAAATAAAAAGTTGTAGATTATTCTAGAGATTGAAAACATCAACAAACCAGGAAGGGTAAAGGCTTACTTGCTTGACAAGCAAAGCTATGCACTATACTGTGGTGTAACATATCCTGAAAGCACTATCTGCCCTCTTCCACATACAAGTGCCAACAGCTAGATAGTATTAATCTGATTGACAGCCAAGAGAGCAAAATAGTACTGCCCTTGCTCAATCAAAAAACCTAAACTCGTTATTTTGCATAAATTACATGTTTAGATGATAAAGTTAGGGCTACAGAGCAACTGTGAATGTTTGTCTCTGTTGACCCACCCAGAGCCAAGTTTTAATACCCGATTGAACATCTCTGTAGGTATTTGAAAATGGCTCCAACCTGATGGAGATTAAGAGATTCTGCAAGGTAGAATGAGAGAAACCAACCAAAATATGTGTATCAAGCCTGTGGCATTATACTTAAGACTTGAGGCTGAAATTAGTGCAAAGGCTGAGAATTTTCATGTTAATGTTTTTGATTTGTACATTTTTGAAAAGATTTTAAACAAGCGTCTCTTATATCATCATTATAAGGTATTGTTTGTGGTATTTTGTGGAAATAAATGTACACTATATTGTGGCTCCCTTTCCAAACTGTTGCTATCAATATGGAAATACACAGTTTGTCTGTATGTCGTAACTTTACATTATTCCTCCACTGGAACTAAGAGACTTCAACACTGTTCCAGCATGACGATGACCCTGAGCAAAAAGCCCCTGAGCTCCATTATCACATGCTGTGTTATTATTAGAGTGAAAAAACACAGGTGGAGCTGTGAACACCACTGAATACCCTTGGGATGAACTGGAACACCGACTGCACCCCAGACCCCCATACTTGAATAAAGAGATATCTTACATTAAAGCTGCACATTGGAGTGGAAAGTCTTAGTAGAAGAATAGAGCTTTATCAAATAGCAACACGGGAATAATTATAAAATAAATGTTTGAAATCGCATGTGTCATTTGATGTCTTGGCAGTGCTGGGAATCAAATTTTACCAAGATCTTCCAATTAGAAGTCCATTGTGCTACCACCTCCTATTAACACCATCTTTATTGGATTTGCCAAAGATTTTAAATGTAAATAATTAAAATCTGTAATGTACGTAAGCTTAAGCAAATAGTTTACTGTGGTATTATTCACTGAAATATGTGTTGTCTTACTGCTTAGTATGGTAGGCATTAAGGCTGGGCCAGTAAACAATGTCATATAAAATTGCTATAAACTTTATTGGATATGTATTACAACCTGTCCACCCAGTGAGACACTGCATTCCATGAGTGAAATTTTTGTATCATACAGAGCTAAGAAATAAAAAGCTAATCATTTTACATATTTTTTACAAAAGTATTTGTGATTAATGTTGCAAACCATTTTAAGATACAATAAATACCTGGTGTAATCAGTGTCTGTCACACCACCCATAACTAAACATAAAGAAACCTCACCTAGTAATTCATTAAATGTTATTGGCCCACACAGTGGTGTAGTGGCTCTCTCTGGCAACCCAGATTTATTTTCTGGCTCAGGTCCTTTCCGGTCCCACCTCTCTTTTTGATTTCCTCTATTTCATCTCTCTGTCCCAATAAAAAAGCATGTGATTACTCAGTAATACTCAGTCTGGACACATTTATATATTGAGAAATATTCACAAATGTATTTAGAAATGAGCTCAGAATTAGGTCTGTGCCAACACAAATTGAATGCTACACAAAACAAACCACATGCCTATGCCTATGGCTTTCAAAAATGCCATTGTTTTAAAAATTAATGTAGTGAATCATTGCACCAGACAAGACAGCTTTTAGCGCAGTTGTATTTTATTTTGTTCGTTAGCTTAATTTTCTATGCCAATTTTTGTTTTTGTTAATAAACTCTCCATTGAAGCATAAGTAATGAACCCTTTAATTTTTGTGGCTTCAGTCATTGTTAGGTTTCTCTTAGACTTTCCCCAGGAGCCTGTGTAGATGTTAAATATAATTTAATTTTAAAAATCCATAATGTCTGCTAGTATAATTTTGGCCAAGGCTTTATTTTATTCATTGAGTCATCAACTAGAAATGATCTAAGCTTCATATTTATTTTCTTCGATATTGCTCAGTATGTTGATTGCATTCAAAAGGTTAAAAGAGTTTCTCCTTTTTTTTTTTGTTCCCCAGGAAGCACTTAGCAGTCCCTCTCTCATATAGCTTGTTCCTGGAATGCTGGCATTCATTTATTGTAAGGGATATAAATAGAATGGCAGAATCACAGAGGCAGGTGGTCTGATCTGCACACTCAGCTCCGTTTTCCGAGTTTATCCACAGTGCTGCTTTAGCTGCAGTGAAACCGACCCACAGCAAGGCACCCATGCACCCACACAATCTCCATTTAAAAGCTTTACAAAGTTTTACTGTGTGACATATTCCGCTGAGGCATTAAACGTATGTCCTGCCTTAGCCTGTTATTCAGCTGGTATGTCTAGACGTTGGGGGGTAGCAGTTGCACATGCTGTTCCGTAAAGGCACATTCCTGGTTTATGTGTGTGGATGCAGGGGTTACACCCTGGACAGGTTGCCAGGCCATCGCAGGGCCACACATAGACAAACAACCATACACACTTACATTCAGTCCTAGGTGTAATTTAGAATCACCAATCAATCTAATGTACATGTTTTTGGACTGTGGGAGGAAACTGCAGTACCTGGAGGAAACCCAGGATTTAAATGTGTTTGAATATTAATAAGACTATAATGATATACTGATAAAAACAAAGGAATTGATTTAGGCATTTGGGAAGATCCTGCTAGCACAAGATAATTCTTGTATAAAAAGTTTTCAATCAGAAAATAAATATGACCAACTGCAAATCATTTTCATTTTCAATTAATAATATTTGCAATCTATATTTATTTAGTTTTTAAGACTAAACTATGATTTTAGACTATATTCTTATAGGCTTATATTCAGATTTCTCTAGTGGATAAATTAGCTGAAATCTTATCAGATTATAAAGACCACATTTAGTAAAATGCCATTTCAGTGCAGAAATAATAATAATTTTAAACTAGGTTTTGAAGTTAAACCACTAAAAATTAGCTCACAATAGAACGTCATGACATAGTTATCAGGGTATCAGATCAAATAGTATTTCATATTTGATGGGTAACTTTAAGGTAGGCATAATTTAAAAAAAATACCAGCAGTGATAGGGCAACAGTAGAAACGTAACATTTAATTCTGAGTTTATGTATGTTATGTGTACATGGAGAAACAGAAAATTGTCTTCGTAAACATGTCTAAAGGTTTCGAGGGCAAGAATGAGTTGCATTTTTATTATTATCATTATTATTATTGTTTTGCCCAGCCTTTACTTATTTAAACCAGAATATAGAGATAATGAAATAGAAGACGCTGCATTTTAGACAGAAATCATGTGTCGCTGTCTATTGGAGAGCCAAAAAGCCCCCAGATTTTATCAGAAATATCTATACAAATCTTTGGTGCTCCAAATATGAAAGAAGGGTTAATACTTTTTTTGAACAACACCAGGGTGAATATTTAATGTCAGAATGATCAGTTTTAAGTAAACTTTACCAGTTTAAGGAATACATTTACTAATGTACTACTACAACTACTTTACATTGGCATGCATTTCTTGAAATAATAATCATTGCGTTTTCAAGAACCTAATAATAAAAGTTATTAAATAAGCATATAGAGTTACTATCTCTGTTTCTGCAATTTTTTTACTTCCTACTGATGTTGACTTCAGTGTAGCCATCAGGTGAAAGATAATGTAGTCATATCTAGTTTGACCTCAGCCACCCTATCACCCAGCTATCAGCAAACAGAAATGCTGAGTCAGCGTTCATCTGTGGAAGCGACTTTGCTAACAGGATTGTTGTTGTTGTTGTAGAAAATAAGCACTCCTCCAGAATTCACTGACAGCTGCTGTTTCATTCAGGCTTCATTTTTAATTTTTACAAAACAATGTGTAATCCCTGTAGGTTAAAATCAGCATCTGTGAGTTTCTCCTCCTTCTACTACTAAGGGACATTAGAATTCAGGCATTGTTTTTATTTATTTATTTTTTAAATACCGTCCAGCCTACACAAAGCACTTAAAGTCTCAAGTACACTTCAACTAGGTAGATTTATACCTGTAGCGTTTTAGTTAGACCCCCTGGACAGCACCTTAGTCAAGTCAAGGCTAAAAAATGATTAAATCTTTTTTTTATTTGTTCAGTTTCAAGAATCAATCTAAGGAATTTCATTTCATCTTCTTTACCCGCTTATTCCCGAATCCGGGGTCACGGGGGTC
>JAOTQW010102432.1:0-10074 GCA_026260075.1 Sisor rabdophorus | reverse complement strand
TGTGTGTGTGTGTGTGTGTTTGTGTGTGTGTGTGTGTGTGTGTGTGTGTGTGTGAGTGGAAAAGTACTGGTCTTTATGCTCTTTCCATTCTGGTCTTCACATATATTCTTTTCTTTTCTTTTTCCCTTAATCAAATATATATTTTAATTTCTGTCTCTCTCTCTTTTATCCTGTGCCCTCTCTTTTTTATTATACTATTTCTGCTGTCCTTACACACAGACACACACACACACACACACACACTGTACCAGTTTGTGCGCTTCTCCTATCCACTGCAACATGAGACTAACTGTAAGCTAAAGATCAGTGTCTGACACACAGGGGGCACTGCTGTTCACTCTCTCTCTCTCTCTCTCTCTCTCTCTCTCGTTCTCTCTCTCTCTCTCTTGCTTTTTCTTTCTGTCTTTTTGCACACACATGCACACACATACTCCTGTTTAAATGTATAAACAAATATTTAATCAAGTTAAAGTTAAGCTAATCAAGTGGAGTTATAGTTCATGTGTAATTGAAGTGTGTGTGTGTTTGAACTAGTTTGTGTGGTTAGCTTGGTAGCCTCACAAAAAGAAGGTCCTGAGTTCGAATCCCGGGCAAGGAGTCTTTTTGTGCAGAGTTTTCATGTTCTCCCTGCGCTTGCCAAGGTTTTTCCAGGTACTTTTGGTCCTTTCGCCTTATGTGTGCTTGGATAGGCTCCAGCAGTCCCTGTGACCCCAAGTTTGGGGGCTAAGCGGGTACAGAAGATAAACAAATGAATGTGTGTGTGTGTGTGTGTGTGATTATAGTAAATGTAATTGTAATGAGTGTGTAATGATAGTAAGTTTGATCATTGTGTATAAGTGTGATATTAAAGTGAGTGTGTCATTATAGTGAGTGTGTTTGATGATAGTGTATGGGTGCATGATTCTAATAAATTTAATTACAATGAGTGTGTAATTAATTTAAGTATACTAGGTTTGTGATGATAATATGTTTGTGTAATTGTAGTCATTCTAGTGAATATTGGATTATAGTGTCTGTATGTTTATAGTTGTGATGTGATTATAATGAGTAATTATATATAATAATGTGATTAAAATGCGTGTGTAATTGTAGTGTGTTATTATAGTGTGTGTGATTATAATACATGTGTGATGTGATTAAAATGAGCAATTATATGTAATAATGTGATTAAAATGCGTGTGTAATTGTAGTGTGTTATTATAGTGTGTGTGATTATAATAAATGTGTAATTATAGCGTATGTGTGACCCTTGTGTGTGTAATTCTAGTAAGTGTATGAATTTATTGAGCAATGGGTGTGTAATATATTCTGCGATTGTACACACACACACAGACATACACACACACACACACACACACATACACAGAGGAATGAAGAAAAAGCAATGGAAAAAGAGAAATCTCTTCAGCTGTAAGAGGCTTTGCGGCTTTAATCTTCCTTTCGCTCTCTTTATTGACCCCATCACAGATCAAAGTGCTCACCTTTCTGTATTCAGGCTGTTAATTAGATGGATTAGTAGTAAATTGAGATTTGATTCGCTCCCTGCTGTGACACCGCTGGTGGTAAGAGACACAGGGGATTGTCAAAGGTCGAGTGCACTGGGACAGGGGTTAGAAAGGTGAAAATGCATTTAAGAGGTTTAAACCAAGCATCTATCTGAGAGAGAGAGAGAGAAAGAGAGAGAGAGAGAGAGAGAAATATAGGAGAGGACCAGGCCACCAGACAGGGTTTTGGTTGGCTGAAAAGAAATTATAAGGTGAAACAGCGAGAGAAAGGAAAGAGGCCCCGGAAACAGACGTTAATAGGCAGGCAAGAAACATTCCTCCCAAACAAAGAGCAGAGTCTCTCTCTCTCTATTTCTTTTACCTCTCTCTCCCTTTTTTGTCTCCCTCTTTCTTCATTCTGTCTCTTTGTCTAAGCTGATGTCAGCCGTTTGCCTGCCAGCTAACTCTCGTATGGATGACACCAGTTACCCAGAGGAAGAATAGAATAAAGAACTAATAAAATAATGTAATTATTCTACCACATAATTGTAAAATCAGTGACAGTGACAGCAGGTAAAAAAAGAAAGATAAATCTTTGCTGTGTGGTGTATAATTCTAGTTACAACACATTCAATAAAGATCAATTTGAGACTCCTATAATATTAATATACTACAGATTTACTTTGGGTAAATTTAAATTAATTTGAAATTATATACAAATAATTCAAAATTACTTGATATTATTTAAAACTAATTGAAGATTAGATATCATTTGAGATTATTTGAATTTGGGATTCCTTTAAGATTAATTTATGACTTATTTGAGATTCATTCAAGTTTAATTTTGTTCAGTTATTCATTCATTTATCCTGCTTATTCCCTAACTCGGGCTCACAGGGTTCTGCTGGAGCCCATCCCAGAGCACATACGTTGAGAGCCAGGTATATACCCTGGACAAGTTGCCAGTCTATGGCAGGGCCACACATAGACAAACAATCATCTCACACTCACTTCTATGGGCAATTTAGAATTACCAATCAACCTAACGTGGAAGTTTTGGGACTGTGAAGGAAACTGCAGTACCTGGCGTAAACCCACACAAGCACGGGGAGAAAGAGCAAACCCGGCAGCTTCTTGCCACTTTGCCCCTGCTCTACCCTACACAAGCTCAGCACTCAGGAGTTTCATTTTTAGTTTTTAGTGGAACAGGAAACAGACAGAGTTGAAAACTCACCACTCCTCGCTGGCTGACAGGGAATTTAGCAGCATGACTAACTGAGTGAAACACACACTGCAGTCTGTTACCAAATGTCCTTCATCCACCGAGTATCCATCAGAGACATGATATCACTTCCACTGGTCTCACTTCTTCAGCCAAACAATGACGCAAATAATGGCAGCAGACTTCCTGCGAATGAGGAGTGAGTGAGAGAGCAAACACGCTGATCACACCTTAACCTTTTACCAGAATCCGTCATCATCATCATCATCATCATCATCATCAGAAAGTTATCCCACCTGATAAACTATACAATCTGTCTTTAAGAGTAATGTTTAAACACACACACACACATACTTGTCTGTATTATATCCTGTGTATTATTTTCTCTGTTCTTTTTTAGGATTTTTAATCCAGATGTGCAGACACTTGTGCAAACCAATTCCTCTATCTGCTCCACCTGAATAAGTGTAACTTACCATCACACCACCCTGAATCCCAGAAGTACCAACCGGTTCATTTCATCTGCAGTGCTGTCTGGATATCACTAATAGTATATAATACACCCAGTCAGGGTGCAGTCAGGGTCATAAAGTTTTTCTTTGCTGTCAGAAGTCGACTAAATTCTAATAGTTGTTTAATTAAATTGTATTACTTTAATCCCAACATTTTATTCTCTTCTTTTTGTAACATATGCACTGCTTCCAGTATGTGTATGTGGGGATTTCAATTTCTATGTGTAGCCATGTTAATCGAATCCTCCCTACAATCAGAAGTGCTTCTCTTGTAACCTAAACCGTAAGAGCAGTGGCAGATTTCTGTTTGTCTAATATGATTAAGGAATGTTTTTTCAACCAATTCGATTTTTTTTTAACCCGAAGCCTGCCAGCTGACATATAATGACATCAGCATTTTTTCATCCTTTGTTTAATTGATTAGAATAAATTATTACAGATCATGACAGACTAGCAAACTGTTTGTACAGTTAAATAAGAATTTTTACGCCCACAATACCTGATAAAGAAGAAGGAGAATAAACTTTGTCTTGAACATGTTTGAAAATACTTTTTGAAAGCGGAATTCTTTTTAAAAACCCAGAAGATAACAAGCTTGTCTCAACCCAGAAAAGGGTTTGTTTACCACATCCAGACCAGTGCCAACAAATAGTTAAACGAGCTGGCTTAAGGGGTGGCCTAGTGGTTAAGGTGTTGGACTGCTACCAGAAAGACCAGCGTTCGATTCCAAGCACCACCAAGCCACCCCTGTGGGCTTCTGAGCAAGGCACTTAACCCTCAGTTGTAGGTTGCTCTGGATAAAGTCTGCCAAATGCTGAAAATGTAAATGCTTACTGCCTTTAAACGTATTATATATTTTATTTAATTTGTTATGCTTTGGGGATGTAATACAAATATTAGGATAAAATTGATCCTGAAATGCTTTAGGTGATGTGTGTGGCACAGTTGTGGTTATATTGTAGACGTTTGTGTGTGTGTGTGTGTGTGTGTTCATAGTCTTTGAGAACATGAGCTAAGGCTAAACATGAGTGCAAACCTAGTGTAGGTCCGAAAAAGTCACTCAAAAGATCCCAGTCTGATAAAAAAAACCTTTTTCTGCTGTCACGCTTTCAACTCTTCCACGCAACCACACACACTAAACTGTGCGCTTTAGTTCATTGTTACAGGAGCAACACTCCTTTGAGTGTGTGTGTGTCTTTGCAACTCTGCTTTACTTTATTCCAAAAACATACAGACATTCTGTTGTGTTCTGCAGATGTGAACATCTGACCTTTGACTTGTGATCTTTTGCCCAGTGTCTCATACATTATAGATTTTATTTGTCATTGAGGAGTCGGGCTGAGAGACAGAAGGATGAGAACTCAGAGTGATCATTAAGTTCCTTGATGTCAACACAAAGCTTTAATGAGTAACAGAAAAACATCTGGCATCCATCAAAGCGTTTCATAGAGTCACTTAAAAAAACCTGTGTAAATCCGCTCTAATGACATTCATGACTTTTAATTAAATTTTTTTTTCATATTTTGCTTAAAGTGAAACATGACTGCATCATTAAATCCAAACAAAAAAAACTTTATTCAGAAGAAGCCAATGAATGATAAAGGCAATGTTTGATTACACACAGTTTAAATAATTGTCTAATAAAGAGATTAAAACATACGCTTAAAATGCTTAAAAATGCTTTTAAGCCATTAAAAAACACAACACACTACAAGAAACACACTTGAACCGACACCTTGTATTCAACACACTAAAACAGAGATGCTGAAACATAAACATTTTAACAGACACACTGTACCAGACAGACTAAACACGACACACTGTAATAGTCAATTCGAAAGGGCTACACTGTAACGGACAAAATGAATACGACACACTGTACCGAACACACTAAAGCAGACACACTGTACCGGTCACTTTGTAACCGCTACACTATAACAGACACACCAAATCACACTAAACAGACCTACTGTAACAGTAGTTACAGTAAGTAAAAGAAACTTTAAAATGGCTACACTGTAACAGACCCACTAAAGCCGACACACAGTAACAGTCACTTCAAAATGGCTAACAGACACACAGAATCTTTTCACTGTAACAGACACACTAAAGCCGATACTGTAGCTGCCACTTCAAAACGACTACACTGTAACAGACCAACTGAAACAGATACACTGTAACAGACAGACTAAACTGACACACACAATGTAACATTCACTTCCAAGCGGCTACACTGTAACAGACACGCTGAATTAGACTGACTTTAAAAGATGCACAAAGCTGACACACTGTAACAGTCACTTTAAAACAGCTACACCGTAACAGACACCGAAACAGACCCACCGTAACAGCCCCCTCAAGCTGACACACTGTACCAGACACTTTATAATGGCTACACTGTAACAGACAAACAGAATCAGACCTGCGGTAACAGAAACACTAAACAGACACAATAACCACTTAAATAAAGGCTAAACTATAACAGACACACTAAAACAGACACACTGTAACAGACCTACTAAAGCCAACACAGTGTATCAGTCACTTCAATCAGACACACTGTAACAGACACAATAAATCCGACCCACTGTAACAGGCACACTTAAGCCGACACACTGTAACAGATACCTCAAAATGGCCACACATACACACACACACTGTACCTCACTACATTTATCTAAAGCATAAAATGTTAAATAAGTTAAATGAATAAGAAAGTGTGTAAAAGCTTATGTCCACATGATTCACACAAATCTAAATGACGAGCTCACCCAGCAGTGAAATTTCCACTCTTAAATAGAATTCTGTTACATATTACTCATAAACTCACCGCCACATATGCATCATATCCACATACACACACATCATGTGAGATTTAGTTGGATATTAAAGTTGTGTAATAGTAATATAGTAATAGTGGGTGAAGGCTGAAAGTTACTGAACTGTTGGCTTAAAACACAGTGTGTGTGTGGGTGTGTGTCTGTGTTTGTGTGTGTTGGAAGGGGCTCCTGCAAATGTAATTTAGTGCCTCTTTCACGCACCTCGGACGTCACCGAAATTCATCAGGAACTGCTGTACGCCTCCAGAGAGAGACACATGAAGCAATAACAAGCAGTACACATCTGTGATCTGTCTGTGTGTGGTAGCGGTTAAGCTAATATTTATTATAATAATAATTGAAAACACCTACTTAAACCCCACCCCTATGCCCCCCAAACCCCCTTTCACATTCACCCCAAAATCACAGTCTGAAACTTTAAAACGGTACGGTCATGGTAGCCATTATCTTTAAAACTGCAATTTTTACAAAGCAAAAACACGCACAAAGTGTGGCCCTGCAAAGGACTGACGACCTGTCCAGGGTGTATACTCCTGCCTCTCACCCTATGTGCACTGGGATAGGCTCCAGCAGAACCATGTGACCATGAGCTCGGGAAAAACGGCTATAAAAGATGAATGAATGAAGGCGGACACACACACACACACACACACACACAATAATGTGATATGGTTTCAGAGATTTTAAAACTGCACACCGAACTGATTTGTTTTTTGTTGTGTGTTTACTTTAATTTTTCTCATTTAATAAACCTTTATAACGCGCCCTACACACTCCTTCCGATACTCATTACACACACTATAATCAATTCATATACTAAAATTGGAACGATAATCAATTCAGTTCAATAAATTAGATTTGTATATTCCGTTTAACAACATTGTATCAAATGAGCAAGCCGGTGGCGACTATGACAAAGCAAAAACTCCCTACGAAGAGGAAACCTTAAAAGGAAACAGGCTCACTAGGGAACCACACATTTGGGTGACACTACATGTTTTTGTTAATTACAGCAGATTGTGATGACGATCAAACGAATGTTAACTGTAGTCTGGGGTCCATCCTCGAAACTCCTTAAATTTTAAGGAAAGGGGCAGAAAAACTTGTCACTAGAACTTAAGTTCACCTCCCTTGAGAAAGAGTAAGATATGGGTTATTAAGTGTGCCGTTGGAAAAAAAGTTAAGGACATATTATATGGTTGGGGAACACTCGGATAGCAGCAGGCCCACAACGTCAGCGTCAACAAACCTGAGTGAATGTATTAGAGTTGACAGCATACAAACATCCCAGTTCACTAAACACTCTACTATAGAAAAAAGCTATTGTTTTCAGCCTAGATTTGAACACTGAGACTGTGTCCCAAACACTAATTGTTCTGACTGTGGGGCATTAATAGAGAAATATAGCCTTTATTATTTGAGGTACCAACGCCAACATCCTGTACCTTTTGATCTAAGTAGGTGGAAAGCTCATAATGGTACAAAAGTACTGGGGCAAAAGACAATGAAGCACTCTATAGGTCAATAGGAGTATATAATATTTACAATATAATTACACACTCTATAATAAAACACACTCTATAATCACACCCCCATTACAATCAAACAAACACTATCATAACACACTCATTATAATCACACACTACATACAATTACACTCTTATTACAATCACACCCTCACAATATAATTTCACTATAATAAAACACACGCTATCATCACACACTCATTAAAATCACACACTCATTACAATCAAACAGACACAATCATACAATATAATTACACACACTATAATAAAACACACGCTATAATCACACACTCATTACAATCACACACTCATTACAATCAAACAAACACTATAATCACACTCTACATACAATTACATTCTTATTACAATCACACCCTCACAATATAATTACACACACTATAATAAAACACACTCTATAATCACACACTTATTACAATCAAACAAACACTTTAATAACACACTCACTATAATCACACACTACATACAATTACACTCTTATTACAATCACACCCTTAGAATATAATTACATACACTATAATAAAAAACACTCTATAATCACACACTCATTACAATCACACACTCATTACAATCAAACAAACACTATAATCACACTCTACATACAATTACATTCTTATTACAATCACACCCTCACAATATAATTACACACACTATAATAAAACACACTCTATAATCACACACTTATTACAATCAAACAAACACTTTAATAACACACTCACTATAATCACACACTACATACAATTACACTCTTATTACAATCACACCCTTACAATATAATTACACACACTATAGTAAAACACACGCTTTATCACACACTTATTACAATCAAACAAACACTTTAATAACACACTCACTATTATCACACACTACATACAATTACACTCTTATTACAATCACACCCTCACAATATAATTACACATACTATAAGAAAACACACGCTATAATCACACACTCATTAACATCAAACAATCATCACAATCACACACACTATAATTACACACTGCCTAGCCACACACTCACTATTATCACACAAACACACTACATTCACACACTCACTACACTATTATTACACTATCATTACCCTACACAAACTATGTACTGTAATGACTGTAACTTTACACTGCCTACAATCACATGCTCACTATACCGGCCATAATCACACACTCTTTTCAATTTCACACTCTTTAATCACACACATACACACTATAATCATGAGTGTGGTTAATCTGCTACATAAGATCATGGTTGAAGTTTGGTATTTATTGATATAATACATGCAATAACACAGAGGAGCTGTGAACATTCACTATTTCACTATAGTCCACCCAGCCTCAGCATTTGCAAAATGTTTGTTATGTTACATTAGAAAACATCTGGCTGAACAAACTGTGAAGAAAAAGAAATTACATCACAATCTTCTTGGATCTCATCCATCCTGATCTCCACCCAGCTCATAGGATCCCTTTGGGTAAAGTAGAAAGCTAGTTCAGTGAATCTAATGTGGATGAATAAGAAAAGAATGCAAAAAAAAACTAAGCATACATTCATTCATTCATTGATCTTCTATACCCGCTTATTCCAGGATCCGGGGTCACAGGGGTCTGCTGGAGCCTATCCCAGCACACATAGAGTGAGAGGCATGGGGTACACCCCGGACAGGTCACCAGTCTATCACAACTAAACATTTTATTTAAATTAGACTTAGAATTAGATTTTAACTGCTGAATGCTGAGGATTCATGTGAAGGAATTGGACACAATTTTATGTGTAGTCTTTGAAAAGCCTCAGCTGAATCCCAGATAAATCGTTGCCATGATTATTGAAGTGAAAGTAATGAAAATGGTGTACACTCTGTGTAAAGACATTTTTTACTTTCTCCAAGGACAAAGAGTAAAGATGTGTGTGTGTATGTTTTTGTGAGTGTGTGTGTTTGTGTGTGTGCATGTGTTATCAGCAACAACCCTTTTCTTCATTCCCCTATCCCACTATTATCATCATCATAAATATCATCATCATTAATGATGATGATAATGTTGCTGTTGATGATGGTGATAATAGGAATGATGATAGAAATAATGATGGTGAAGGTGATGAAGATAATAATGACAATGATAATAATGATGGTAATAATGATAGAAATGATGATGATGATGGTGATAATGATGATAAAATTAATGAAGACAAAGGTGATGATAGTAATGATGGTGATGTCGATGATGATAGCAATGATGATAGTTATGGATAATAATGGTTATAATGATGAAGATGATGAAGATGAGGATAATAATGGTTATAATTATGAAGATGATGGTGATGACCGTAATGAAAATGATGATGCTAATGAAGATAATGATGATCGTGATGATGGTGGTGGTGGTGGTGATGATAAAAATAATGAAGATGATGCTGATGATGGGCGGCGCGGTGGCGCAGTGGTTAGCACCGTCGCCTAACAACAAGAAGGTCCTGGGTT
>JAOTQW010102308.1:0-10079 GCA_026260075.1 Sisor rabdophorus | reverse complement strand
TTGTTTAATTTATTATCCTAGTTTAATTAGCATTTAATTAATCACAATTGTTAATGATTTACCTTAAAGAATCTTACACTATAAAATGATTTATATGATTTTAGGTCACTGATAAAGAGGTGGGATATAGTAATCCAAATTCTGGAAGGATTTTTAACTTTGCCAAAGTTTTATTTTTTATTGGTTTTCTAACTATTTCTCAATCTTTCAGGTCTGGATCGATGCCGGCACTCAAGTGTTTTATTCTTATGCCATCGGACTTGGAGCCCTGACTGCACTAGGTAGTTACAACCGATTCGAAAATGACTGCTACAGGTAAATCTCCATATGTGTTAAGAAATTACATTTTTCATGTTTATTTTGTTGTATTCTCTGCACTCCTGGTCTCTATTTATTTTCATTTTTTAATTAGTCTTCTATACCTACCTACTCCCTAACTTGTGGTCACTGGGATCTGCTGGAGCCTTTCCCAGCGCACATAGGGCGAAAGGCAGGGGTACACACTGGACAGGTCGCCAGGGCCACACATAGACAAACAACCACACATACACACACACACTTTCCTATGGGCAGTTTAGAATAGACAATTTACTTAATGCACATGTTTTTGGACTATGGGAGGAAACTGGAGTAACCAAAATAAACCCATGCAAGCACACAGAGAAACCCCTTTGCTGAGGAATCTAACCATGGGCATTCTTGCTGTGAGGCGACTGTGCTGAACTCGCACCACCCCTCTATTTATTTGTTACAGGTATTTCCATTATCAGAATTTGGGTCTTAACAAGCTACAATCAGTCTCATTGTGAAAGCCATATCTACAAAGCGTATCATAAAGTATCGTTATTATTATTATAAATAATTACACTTGGGCAGCACTGTTGGCTTACAGCAAGAAGGTTTAATTCCTGGTCAGGGGCCTTTCTGTCTGGAGTTTGTATTTTTTTCCCTTGTTTGCATGGGTTTACTCCCGGTACTCTGGTTTTCTAAAAAAAACATGTATGTCAGGTCAGTGGTTCTCAACAGGGAGAGCGCAAGAATAACAGGAAATATTAGATCAGGGCTCGGGGGGGCACAAATTGTTTCTAAGAAAAAACAAAATGTAGGTATTTATTTAGATATTCAGTGTATTTTATTGATTTTTCATTATAATGTGCATAAAATGAAAAACAAATAATTTTGTAATCTAGAAAATTAAAAGATAGAATTAAAATATATTATGGAATTATAATAAATAATAAGAACTATTTCTTAAGCGTGTTCACATTTGCAGTTTTCTTTTTGAGTGGGAGAGGCTGAGCTTAAGCACACATGTTAGAAATCAATCGCAACTTTCTACAGCTCTCAGTTTGGTTGACGGATGACTCAGTTGTCCTCAGCTGTCTAATGAAGCAGTTAAACTACTGCTTTTATTCACATCAACATTTGTGTGGTTTGTGATTTTAAAACTGGCAAAAGTAAAAATAAATAGTGGAATCGTCTGGAAATTGTTTCATTGTAAAAATAAGGCAGGTATCCCATTAATTCACCGTAGCAGGTTAGTGAAACAGAGATACATTCCAGATTGCATATTACATTTAATGGTTTATTGCCTCTCAGGGATACGTTCGTGTTGGCAGTGATCAACAGTGGCACCAGTTTCTTTGCTGGCTTTGTGGTTTTCTCCATTCTTGGCTTCATGGCTGCTGAACAGGGGGTGGACATCTCCAAAGTGGCTGAGTCAGGTAAGACTCCAGCAGCTCTTTAAGATGACTGTGTATAAGCTTTTCCCAGTAGCCATTTTACAATTTAAGCAAATCTGTCTGTAACTATTCACAGCATATTAACAAGTTGAAGCAAAGCCTGAATTATTTCTCAATTGTTCAGAAGGTTTCTTGTGTATTTATATATATATACACTCAAAAATAAAGGGAACACTTAAAAACCACAATTTCACATGTTGTTTTTTAAATGGAATAGACAACAGAGGATTGGTTCTGCAGGTGGTGACCAGAAACTACTGCTCAGTTCCTGTGTTTTTGGCTCAGTTCCAGCCAGTTTTTGGCTGATGTTTTGGTCATTTTTGAACGCTGGCTGTTTCACTCTTGTGGTAGCATGAGACAGAGTCTACAACCCACACATGTTGCTCAGTTAATGCATATTATCCAGAAGGGCACATCAATGTGAGCTGTGGCAAGAAGGTTTGCTGTGTCTGTCAGCGTAGTGTCCAGAGCATGGAGGTGCTACCAGAAGAGGTAGAGAGGGCCAAATGGGCACGATGTTCAGAGGTGGGGGTTGGGCTTACAGCCCAATACCGTGCAGAACGTTTGGCATTTGCCAGAGAACACCAAAATTGGCAAATTTGCCACTGGTGATTTTCACAGATAAAAGATTTGTATTGATTTAAGGACATATAAATATAAATATATATATGTGTGTGGGTGGGGGTGGGGGGTGGGGTGGGGCTTGTGGCGCAGTGGTTAGAAAGCCCGACTCGACCCAGAAAGCAACAAGAAACTATTCTTTTAAACCTTGTTCATCCAATTGCACTTTTATTTCTCTTTCCATCCTCAGTCATTCTCCCTCTTGCTCTTTCTGTCTGTTGGTGTTTGTGTGTAAGTGTGATGGTGTGTCTCCTGTCTGCCTATGCCCATTGTAATAAATGCGTCTTATGCTGCTCTCCTGCTTGCAGGGCCGGGCCTGGCATTCATCGCCTACCCGAAAGCTGTCTCGATGATGCCTGTGGCACCTGTCTGGGCTGCTCTTTTCTTCTTAATGCTGCTAATGTTGGGGTTGGACAGTCAGGTGAGTCTGCTTGGCACTGCTGGGGGTTTTAAGCTTGATCACTTGATCAGCAACCTAGTAGGGTTTCATACCATTTCAGCCTGTTTATAATCACATTGCTTTGGTAATAGCACCAGCAGTCACTGTTATTTGATGTGTCATTTACCCTCTTATTCAGTTTGTTGGAGTGGAAGGCTTTGTAACTGGCATCCTGGATCTGCTCCCTTCCAAGTTTAACAAGCGAGAAATTGCTGTGGCAGTCTGTTGCGTTTCCTGCTTTCTTATCGATCTCTCCATGGTCACACAGGTAAGCATGCTTATGGACAGAGGTGGGTCGATTATCCAAAAGTACTTAATGCAAAATTTACTCCAGCAGGAATAAAAGTAACAAAGTATCAAGTAGGAGTAAAAGTATGTAAATAGTTACTCAATTAACAGTAAAAAAGTATCTTATGAAAAACTACTAGTATTTAGTTTTCTTTTCAATTGATATGATGCAAAACATCTTGGTTATGTATGGTAAACCTCGTGTCATCAAGGAGGGAACGGAGATGTTGTGTAGCATAATGACACTAGGGGTCACGTTTTGGGAGCCTGATGTACCTTTGAATATTTGAAAAGCCCTATAAAATTGGTTGGGCATATTTGCAATCAGTCACACCTGAACTACTGGGTATAAATAGACTGGTCGAGAATATGATTACTGTTCTGACTTGAGAAGCCGAATAACAACTTTGTCAGTCCACTGCAGTGGCATAAGGGACACAATGTCTCCGTTCCTTTTATCAGGGAACGAGTTTTAGCATATGTAACCAAAATGTTCCCTGATCTGTCGTTTACTCCGACATTGTGACTGTGTCAGGGGTTTACCGAAGATCTGTTTACCGAAGGTCTTGCCAGACTGACTCGGAGTTCCATACCAACAGTTTGGACCATTGGAGAAGGAATTTGTTGCCGAGGTGAGTAGGGCGCGCAAACACCCCCTTCCCCTAATGCCCAGCCAACCTGGCTGTCATCCTTTTCCTAGGGCCACCCCTGTCGGGAAGGCTTGTAGGGAGGATGCATCCTTTCCATAGGCAGCATAAGCCTTCTCCACTAGGGCAGAAAGGAATTTGCATGCCTTGGAAGGTCTCAGACAGCCAACAGGGGTCTTCTCAACACTTCTGGGTTGCCGGGCTACTGTGTTGCAAAAAATGCTGCTGCTCACTGCTGTAAAAAATCTCTAATTTCGCTCAGAAAATCAGGATGGTGAGCATATTTCAAACCGGGTTTATTTACACCCAGTAGTTCAAGTGTGACTAATTAGGTAAATGATGCTCAACCATTTTTAATGGGCCTTTTTAAATATTCACCAGTACATTGGGCTCCCAAAACATGACCCCAGTGTCGTCACTCGAACCCTGGTTTTGAAAACAAATTTTCACATCATGTCTCCTCCAGTTCGGATTATATAAATCAGATTGAAGTTATTTTCAGTCCTGTAACGAACATGAACATCACATCACCTCTCATTTCCAATTAAATCTCACACACACTTGGATGCTTTTCCAACAGTTGAACTATGTCTAATGTCTACTTTAAATATATTTTTTATTTTTGATTATAAGTACAGTAATTATTGTGATTATAGTAATTTATTAAAATAAATTTTAATTTATATGGATATTCTACGCTTTAGATGAGTGCCAAAAAAACTTTAGTAAGGTGTCCAAACTTTTGTATAAATGCAGGATGTCTCAGTTTGCTGTTAAGTTTATTCCATTTTCTAGATATGAAAATGGGTCAAGGGGGTCTGCTGGAGTCTTTCCCAGGTCTCAGAAAGGTAAAATACAGGAGGGGTACACACTGAGCAGGTCACCAGCCTATCTCAGGGCCAAACACATACACTCAACCCAATTGGCAATTGGTCATCAATCACCAATTAACCTAACATACATGTTTTTAAAATCTGTGGGAGGA
Organism: Sisor rabdophorus; assembly: GCA_026260075.1. Classification (NCBI taxonomy): domain Eukaryota; kingdom Metazoa; phylum Chordata; class Actinopteri; order Siluriformes; family Sisoridae; genus Sisor; species Sisor rabdophorus. Next base: position 5,357 of record JAOTQW010102308.1, on the reverse strand, counting down.
AAACCTATGCAACCACAAGAAGAACATGCAAACTCTGCACAGAAAGAACACTGACAGGGAATCTGAGCTAACCCTTCTTGCTGGAATCCTACAATGTTTACCACTAAGCCACCGTGCTACCAAAAAGTAATTTTTTAAAACCAAAAATGTACTAGAGTTAAAGTAAAAGGTAAACATATTTAAATATACTTTAAAAGTGAAAGTTACCCAAAACATTTACCAAAGTGAATGCAATTTGCTACCTCCACTCATAGAACGAGTGGATTTTTTACAGTTTTAAAGTTGTTTTTATTGCTAAGCATGTATTTGTATTAGTGTATTTGTGTATTAATGTATTTGTGTGTGTGTGTGTGTGTGTGTGCAGGGAGGGATGTATGTCTTCCAGATTTTTGACTATTATTCAGCCAGCGGAATGACCCTGTTGTGGCAGGCATTCTGGGAATGCATGGTTGTCGCCTGGGTTTATGGTAAGACTTATAGTTTCTGTCACAGCTCTGTTTAACACTTACTTCATTTTACAATCTTTTTTAAATTCCCAGTCTATTTTTCACATACAGAATCATACATAGAAGACCATGTTGGGTCACTGTTGTCACATCCACTGTTGGGTCCTTGAGCAAAACCCCTATCCCTACATAAAGCCCCTGATCTATCAAATCCCATCAAAAATCTAGTTACTCAAAACAAACTACACAATCAAATTCCATTAATTATTAAGTCCATCTGACAGTTATATGACATCTAAAATGTAGTATCAGCTTTTCATTAATCCACCATTGCAAGCAAAATTGAATGAATTTTAAAATTATGTGTGTGTGTGTGTGTGTGTGTGTGTGTGTATGTGTGTGTGAAGGTGCTGATAAGTTCATGGATGACATTGCCTGCATGATAGGTTACCGGCCCCTCCCTTGGATAAAGTGGTGCTGGTCTTTTTTTACTCCATGTGTTTGTGTGGTGAGGAAATCTTTTATTTTCCTTTGTCTTTGGAAATATCTAGAGAAGGCAATCCAGTCATTATCTATAGTCGTGGTGGTGTTGAACATATTATTCCAGCCGGGAGTTTAAATTAAAGAAAAGGTACCTCTGTTCAACTATAAAGTATTTTTGCATTAACAACAGGAGTTTAATCAGGTATGCAAAGGCAAACTGTGTTGTTCACTTATTAAGACGTGCTCAGCTACAAAGTGTATGCAATCAATACAAAGCTACAGATACACAAAAATCACAAAAAAATACACAATGTTCTCTCTCTCTCTCTTTCTTTCTCTCGCTCAATTTCCTTTCTCTCTTTCCTAATCTCTCTTTACATCTCAGGGAATATTTGTGTTCCACTTGGCAAACTACAAACCACTCACCTACAACAAGGTGTATATGTACCCCTGGTGGGGGGAAATGATTGGGTGGTTGATGGCCCTTTCCTCTATGCTCTGCATCCCCTTCAGCATAATCTACAAGCTTCTCAGGGCCAAAGGATCCTTCAGAGAGGTACAGCCCAAGTTACGCAAGAGTTCTGCTTTCAGTCTAAATTGTGGTCTCTTATAAGTTACGGCTAAATAAACTAAAGTTTTGCAGACTTATAAGTATTTAGAAGTATTTTAGAAAACCTCAAAATATTTTTAATCTAATGTGGGATTTCTTGTTTTTATGTCATAAGTATTATAGCCTCTATAATTATGTGTTAATTTCTAATTTCTTTCTGTAAATCTTTGGTTCAAGTCACTTAAACATCATCTGATCATCTGCCATTCAATGGTTGACTCTTTTTTGACTGATATTTTTTGTTTCTAAAGTTATAAATCAGCTAAAAAAGTATCCTGGTCTCCTCAGTTAATTTCTTACAGTAAAGGGATATAAACCTGCCTACTTGCCTAATGACAGTTAATAATGATTGAAAAAAAACCTCCAGTGGTACTTTGACTCACCAGTGTCTTAACTAACTTTTCTTTGAAAGGAATCGTCTCTTGGTGGATATTTGCTATTTATTTTTAGTTTATTTTTATTTTAAGTTAAAAACATATAACAAAAATTGCTGTTTTATTCATTCATTTTAATGGGGAAAATTGATTTGTCATTTGAGTTACAAGCTCTGTCACCAATCCAATTAAACATTTAAGTCAATGCACCACCGAATAACTTTCACTTAAATTCTTATTTTAAATTAATCTTGGACATTTAGTACCAAGATTCATGAAGAGAAGTAAAATATTAGTTACTGCTCTTAGACTTGATTGCTATAACTGTAAACAATTTTTTAGGTTACTGGAAAATGCATTGAGTTCCCAAAAAAGGGGAATTTTTAATTGAGGCCAAAAATATATTATAAATATTATACCTAGTGGAACACAGATTCAGTGAAAAGTATGTCCTGTTATTCTGAACAGCTCACACCTTTAATTCAGGTCCTGCGGGCCTTTACTGGCAGTCTTTTACTAGCATTCGGAAAATGTCAAAACCTGGCCATGCTGTGGTTTTGTGGGTTATGGCCCACACTGCACCTCGGTGACATTCGTTTCCCGGCTTGATCCCTTTCTGGTCCCACCTCTTTATTTCCCCTATTCCATCCCTCTGACCCGTCAATAAAATTATCCTTTATAAAAAATTATAAAAAATTAGCCCAAAATTATATTTATAGAAAGAAAAAACTGTTTTAAAAAACTGTTTTAAAGTTTTAAAGAAATGTTTTAAAGTCATCCCCTAATTCTTCATGGTCACTGTGCTGATTTATTTTCTGTTTCCAGTTAAAGCACTAAACCACTCAGAGAGAAAATTTCTTATTAAACTTTAAGTTGTGTTATTTTTTTTTATTTATAGCGCTGGGTGACTCTAACCAAACCAGTGTGGGGCCCGCATCAGTTAGCCTTGGACAACAGAAGACTATCATCAATATCCCCAAATGACGAAGACATCATCTTTGACAGCCATCTGTAGGGATAAAATCTGAAGGATCACTAGTTGATAGCCGAAGACAATGTTCTATAAATTTAACATTTGGTTTTAATTTTCCAAATCCAAACCCTAAAAAAATAAGTTTTACTCACCATGTTAGAGCAGGTTTATCAGGCGCAGATAATTCCTGTGCTTAAACCAGGCAGTACTTGAATCTGAAGTTTCACTTCTGCGGTTCCGTACGATTACTTTCATAGCACGCTTAAAGCTTGTCCAAAAGAAATGCACAGCATAAGAGAGAGTCTAGCTTGGTGTAGCTTTTGCTTTGATTTTGTTACTATCAGGGCAGAATTCCCACAATCCTTTTCAATTAGTCTGGTGCAAATCTATGTGTTTAACACAGGGAGGAGACTTTTATAATATCAGAATAAAAGGTGTTAGGTTAAACATTATAATTAATAAAGGAATAGTTTTTGTCTTTTTTATTGACTAGTGAGGTAATTTCTTTTAATGCACAGACGTTTTTTAATATCAATAATAATTAATTAATTCATAGAATTATTCATTCATTCATTCATTCATTTATCTTATATCGATATTTCCAATCTCTGGGTCACGGTGGTCTGCTGGAGCTTATTCTAGCGCACACAGGGCAAAAGGCAGGGGGTACCCCCAGGAGAGGTCACCAGTCTAGACGAACAACCACACCCACACCCCCACACACACACACACTCCTATGGGCAATTTAGAAGTCCAAAAACATGTATGTGGTTGTTCGTCTGTGTGGCCCAAGGTGTACCTCTGTCTCTTACCTTTTGGCGTTGGGATGGGCTCCTGCAGACCCCAGTGACCCCAGTGTAGGTATAGAAGGGTATTCAACACACAATTTTTATACAATAGTCTCCAGGTAAGGTGAGATTTAGATTTGAATCTTGCTGAGGTAGGGGTTACAGTGCCAGGGATATTTGGTGACACAGTAATGTAATTCCTTGGGTAAAGAGTGAGTAAATGCACTTCCCTTGAGGTTTCTGCACAGAAAAAAGCAAGCTGAAGGTTTTGCTGATGAGTAAGGCACAAAGGTTAGAAGACGTTTTTGTGGAATTGGGCAGAACTTTTTAAGTTTAAGTGTGGTCATCAGAAGGAGCTGGAGCAGGCAAAAAAGATTATAATTATTTTCTTAAAGTATGCAGTGATCTTAATGCTTTTTTCTCAAAGAGGTAGTTTTAATGAGAGATTGCAGAGAAAAAAACGTAAAGAAAAGTAAACGTGATAAGTATGATAAAATAGACTGGAATTTTTTTACTGTGTGCCAAACTGAAGTGCAGAGTAGGCTTAAAAAAAATAAAAACCACACCACAATACTAACACCTTTGTTACTTCTGCTCAGAGTGTTAAGTTTTTTCCGACCCGGACCCTTATACCTGGGAAAAACACCACCTCACCCCCTTGCTCGAAGGCCTTTATAAGCACAGCCATTGCATATTAGGCATGCTCCTCAGTGACAACAAGAAGGGCCTCTGTATAAGGATAACCAGACTCTTCCTGTTGCTTCACACACACACACACACACACACACGTCGGTCTCTAGATGTACACGATCACAGGTACAATCTTCAGCTGCTGCACATTTGAATATAAACTCAACTGAGAATTCCTATTCTATTTATCCGACACATACATATTCAACATATTACATTTACGTTTCCAGAGCTTTCAGAGACACTCGGAAACACTTCCTCTGTAATATCTGGAGAGAAAGGGACTATTCAAAAGTTTACTCAGTGTTCAATTGTTGAGGTAGAAAAACCAACCACTTCTTTTTTCATTTTCACTTTTCTATTGACATAGCATATAAGTGATTGATAATTCACACAAACAGTTGTCTGACCTACGAGAAGTGGGAGAAGTAAAGTTTTGTGCGGAATTGTTTATATTCTGCAGAAAATTTCAACCTAATTTATACAAGTTGGATAAGTTTCCTCTTGACATCCTATCCTCAGTATGCATGGCCTAAAAAAACATGCAGATGAGAGAAGCATGCAAACAATGTGCAATATAGAGATGTGATTAAAGCTGTTCGCAAGGCTGTGGAAAGATACACACAGTAGATTAGAATGTCCCGATGACTTGAATGATGGACCAGTGAGTGCATATGAAGCATACTTGAGAAATAGTTTTATAAATGGACTGAAAGAGGACATTAATAATAAGGTTAAACAAACCTGTATTACATGGGACACTGGCAAAAAAAAAAAAAAGACAAAAAAACTGTCTTTGATTGAGAAACATGCTTTACACACAGAAAAGCTTTTGAACCAGGAAGATCAAGCATGATCTAAAATGCACAATAATCAACTTTGTGAAGCACATTTGACTATGTTGCAGATGGTAAAAAGTGAAAGAGATGATGGTAATCAGGGCGGCGCGGTGGCGCAGTGATTAGCACCGTCGCCTCACAACAAGAAGGTCCT
>JAOTQW010102282.1:0-10080 GCA_026260075.1 Sisor rabdophorus | reverse complement strand
CTATCTATCTATCTATCTATCTATCTATCTATCTATCTATCTATCTATGCTTATTAACACAGGAATTGGCTGATGGGGAAAGGTTCTCTCTGTCTGTGATTTACTAATAGAATGGTGAAGAATTCACTGTTATGCTGCCATGAGCTGCCAATGTTATGCCACCGGTGTCACATAATTAAACAAGTATGTTAAACTGATTGGCAAGTGTAAAAGTGTAACACTTTTCTCCAAGTCTGTCGTTACAGTGGCATCTCCAGCATCAACAGGACAACATTATTCTGTACTTTTGGTTACAGTAGTGAGGTGCTCAAATTTTGTGTTAATGCACTATATTGCCAAAATTTTGCGGTCACCTGACAATTAGATCCATATGTGGCCTCACTTTAAACTGTTGCTAAATATCTGGAAACCCACGGTTGTCGAGAATGTTTTTGTAGGTTGTAGTATTACATTATTCCTTCACTGGAACTGAGAGACTCCAACACTCTCTCAGCATGACAATGACCCTGAGCACAAAGCCCCATTATCACATGCTATGTTGTTGAGTCCTGATCTTAACATCACTGAACACCTTTGGGATAAACTGAAATTCACACTACCCCCCCCTTTTTTCTTTTCCTTTTTCTTTCTCTTTCTCTTTTTCTTTCTCTCTCTTTTCCCTCTCTTTTTTTGTCTGTCTGGAGAAGTAAAGTGTCTCCTGCCGGCCACATCCATTTTGGGATAATTTGTGACTTGATCCACTTTACTACTTAAAATGTTTAAAACGATTTAACAGCTAATTATAGTGCTAAAACACTTCTTTAGGATTTATAAATTTATGAATGACATGCTCACTATTTTAAGATTTTCAATTATGAGTTTTCTAAATACAAGCCCTGAGTGTTATCAGAGCCTTTAATCACCCATGTAGTGTGAAAAGGAAGTATTACTATACGCTCCACAAAGCACTGTACCCTTTTAAGGGGTTATAATTGAAAATTCATTTTTAATCTGATCTGATTGGGGTTTGACCTATTCCAATAAATAATTATTACTTTATAAGGATGAGGAGTGGAATTTAAGAAGTAAATGTTGCTTACAAAAACATGATTTTTGGATAGATTGATTTTGGTAAATTAGGATATTCTTACAACATGACCAAATCTTGTTTTTCAATATCTTTTTTCTGCTCAGATTAAAAGCATCATTAGGCATGAATATTATCTAATTTTAACTTTACAAATCTAAATATTGAAACCGAAAAAAAGCTCTACTCATGCAGAGGCTCACAGTGACTGGTGTTTAATGTGCTGCTCTCACTGCTGGATGACTTACTAGGAATTTGTTGGATCCTGTGAACCACCACAAAGGCGTCAGAGAGGCCGACCTTTACTGGATGATTAACAGAGCTGATCTGAGCAATCTGAATCGGAACCTGAGACCAAAGCCACAAAGAAAAAAACATATAAATAAAGGATCACTAGTAAATACAAATTGTTTTCACAACTATTTTCATTAAACTTATAGTGAAATGCTTTTAAAGCTGTTTGCATCATAAACAGACAAATTTTCAAGAAAATGTTTTTTAACTACACAGTTCAAATATAAGTGCAACCTGTGTGCTGGTGACCCACAAGGTTTTGTACTTGGTCCTCTTCTTTTATTTCTTTTTTACGGGCAAGCTATTTCCTAGACATATCGTCACCGATAAAAGCTAAAATTTAAACTAAATTCTGTTCTTTTGAACAGTTTTTGTGGGTTGTTAAATTTTGATTTGTGATGTAAAGTACCAATATTAAGCTTTTGCAATGTTTTGTTTTTTTTGTAGCAATGTAAATCGTTTTGGATAAAAGCGTCTGCTAGTTGCTGTAAATGTAATTTATAAAATAACTGGTGAAGTTGAAAGATGTCATTATTCCTTAAACACATACCAATAACCACAACCACACATACCTGTACACGGGCGAATTCGAATTTGCAAATTGTGCAAATTTTTCAATTTTCTATTGATTTTTTAAATATTATTCTCTCTATCTCAATGTTTGTTTTATTGCTAATTTCCAAAGGGCTGTGAGTGTTCAGCTCTGGTGTGTCAAAACCAGAAAACTCTGAAAATTACAGAAAAAGACATTTCCTTTGATAGGGTAAGACAGTGAATCTTTAAACTATCACACAAATTCATACATTAAAAAGAAGCTTGATCCAAAGATAATTACATATTAGTACCAAAACACCCTAACCCACATTGCTAACATTCTGTTAGAGAAAAATTGTAAGAAAAAAATAAAAAAACTGCACAAATAAAACTCTTTAAAATGAAATAAACAAGTGTAATGATAGAAGGTGGCAGAGGTAATTTATATTTAATACTGTACATGTCAGAGAAATCTATCTTTCTTACTTAGATTGAATTCTAATTGAATTCTCCTGCAGCTGTTTTGCCAAAATAGCTAAAACTCGTTTTGTGATATTTTCTCTTCTTCGAATGAAAAATGATTCAGTCAGTGCTTTCCTATCTTATAAAGGCATGGTTTCTGCTCTGGAGAAAATGCTTACAAGCACATGGGAAACAGATAGGAGGACTGAGTGGATGACAGTGATGCTGCCGTCTTCATAGAAACCCTGTTAATCACCGAAGGAATTGAATTTTCACAAGCAGAGTAACAATAATGACGTAATAACGAAGCATACAACCAGTGGCTTTATTGCTTTTTTAGCTACTGAGAGAAAATGTGCAATTACACAATAAGAAAGAGAGAATAAAAAAAGAGAAAGAGGGAGAGAGCTTATTCTGAGTTGATTTTATGAAAAGGTGGAAAAAGTGGAAATTAAGTTTTATTGGAACCAAAAAAAGATGGCACGAATAAATAAAAAAAATGATCTGACCTCCTTGTAGGCAAAGATAATTCTGCCGTCACTGTGTAGTGTGGCCTGAAATGTAAAGCTGCCCAAATTATACGAGTCCTGCAGGTGAACGTGATCCCACTGAACAACCAAAGAGGTGCCTACAACCAAACACACACACACAACAGACACACACACCAGACACATAAAAATGCAGCAATAAGTTCAGTCGATTTGCCAGAAAGTGAATCAAACCTAGCAGAATATTATTTCTATTCACCCACAGTGAACATCATACTGCCGTTGACTGTGATTCACATGGCACTCAAATTAGAAAACATTTTTTCAAGTCGTCAATTGATGAGTCAATTCCGTGAGATTTACTGAAAAAGCACTAAGTCACATTTTAGACAATCCACAAAGAAACAAAAAAACTGTATCATGAGCCCTCAGGAGGCTCAGCTAACTGTGGCCTTTTTGAAATGTCATCATAGTCATTAAACTACCCTTACAGTTAATGTGTGTTCAGTCACATCCAAAGGTGTTCAGTGTGCTCATCTTATCCCACTTCAACCAAAACCAGCCGCACTCCAACCATAGCACCCTCATACCCCTCCTTTGGTGTCCTAATTTGCTGGTGACTTTTGGGAAGAGCAGGACAAAAGTTTATTTTAACAGCGGTACCGCATACAGCGAGACAACCGGCACCCCCATTTTTGTTTATGACGTTTATCAAAAATGGCAGAAATGATCGGGCTGTCCCAAGTGGGTTTCCTTGCAAACTTATCAACTAAAGTTCATTCAATCATTCAACTTCTAGTGCGCCTATTTCCTAATTCAGGGTCACAGGGTTCTGCTGGTGCCTATCCCAGCTCTCAAAGTGTCAAAGGAAGAAAAGGTACAGGTTGCCAGTCCATTACAGGGCCCCACACAGACAAATTTACACTTACTGCTATAGGCAAACATTACTGCTATAGGCAACATGTTTTTGGACTGAAACCAAAGTAAACCAATGCAAGGGGCAAGAAGAACATGCAAAATACACACAAAAAGACATTTTGCCCAGGGAATTGAACCTGGAACTTTGTTGCTGTGTGGCAACAGTGCTTTTTGTAACAAATTAGCTGGTAAAAATTAAAAAGCTCAAAGAAAACCAAACTGCTTGGAACCTAATCTTTAATGAGTGTCATTGGATGTGGGGGATGTGTGCTACTGTATAGTAAAACCTTTTTCGTGCTGCCTAATGAGAAAATATAAAGTACCGCCAGTGACATTTTCTTGGTATTTTTAAGTAAAAAAAAATCAATAATCCACTCCCATCACCATCATGCACCAATTATTGTACTAACAAACAGCCTCATTCAACCACTGCTCACTAATTATCATATTATAACCTGATATTATGCAGAATTTCATTACATCCTGCAATTTCATTAATCTGTCTGATTAAGACTGGGAATTACTGCCTTAACATAATACTTTGGCTAATTTTATTTCTTCAGGCACAAAGAGAGAAATAATTTATTGAGTACCTTTCTGGTGAGTGTGTGTAAGTATGTGTGCAAATGATAGGAGTGTCATCTTTTGTGTGGAGATACAAGAAACAACCAGCAATGAAACATACCATTGTCAAAATAAATGACGGTTGAGTTACGGGACAGACTGGGGTCGAAGTTTGCCATTAGAGGAGCGATGTACTGTGTGGCTGTCAGCATTCTGTGCACCACATCCCCTGTGTAAATGAAGCCTGCAACATAAAAGCACAAAAGGTTCAATTGTTAGTTAAACATTAGACGTGATTCAGCATCAAGCCACAATAACGAAGCCCAGCAGTTCCATGGTAAACACCGTTCTATTTCCCATGGGGCAGATCTGAATTTTTGTTTAATTTTATTTTGATTTAACTGGGAAAATAATGTTTGAGAATTAAGAAATATGGAGTTTTTAAACCAAGACAAATTTAGAACCCTTAAATAATAACATGTCATTAAAATGATCCAAGGTTTTTTTCATTACAATTCCAATCGAAGACGATAACAGTCCGCTGGAGGTCATACATAAAGGTCTTTTTACCCAGTTCTGTTTCAAAAGAGACTTGAACTATTTTGTAAATAAATGAAAAATACTGAAAAATAAGCACGGTTGCTCTTTCCCTAATGTGGGGTCACAGGGGTCTGCTGGAGCCTTTCCCAGCACTCATAGGGCAGGAGGCAGGGGTACACCCTGGACAGCTCGTCAATCTATCACAGGGACGCATATTCATTCACTCACATTCACTCCTATTAGCAAATTTAGAATCAGCAATCAACCTAATGTACATATATTTGGACTGTGGGAGGAAACCGAAGTACCTGGAGGAAACCAAAGTACCCAGAGGAAACCTAGGCAAGCACGGGGAGAACATGCAAACTCCATGCCTGGGATTCGAACCCAGGACCTTCCTGTTGTGAGCCGTCCGTGCTAACCACTACGCCACAGTGCCACCAATACCGGTGCATCTTTCCCGGATGGACAAATAAGGCCTAATATAAATCTTAAAGCACCATAATGAACAGCCACTGAGGAAAAAAAGGAAATATGATCGTGAGAATGATTAAACCACATCATCAAAATCAAGTATGATTAGGAATGTTTTAGAATAAGGTGCATGCTGTCTGCAACAAAATCACAGCTTACAAAAAATCTAGCTCCAACCTGGAAAAACATGTTGCAATGAGTGTGAAAATGATGCCTATTTAAATCCTATTAACAATCGTTTGGTATTAATGCTTTAAGCTTATTGGAAAAACACTGCCCAAATATTTTTACCCAAATGTTCTTTTATGAAAGCAACAACAAGTAATCTTGTGAATCCGAATAACAACACATTCATTCTACTCTTAAACCATTTAACACAAATCTAAATAAACTTTTATTTGAGTACAGATTCTTGTCACTCGGCCCACCGATAAACATTTGCAATGAAATTTAGACCTATAGAGGAGAAATAAGCTTAAATAACCTAAGAGCTCTTAATATTTACACTAACACAAGACTGCTCTCATCACTATGACGTAAAAAAACAGACAGAGGATCATTAATAATGATAAATTAGAGGTCTTCTAGTTTATCTTCACTGCATTGCAGTATTATTTGATAACACATCTAGATGTCAGCTTACTGTTGTCACCGCTGAAGGAATCCCAGGGCTGAGGACAAAGCTTATATTTGTTCAATTACTTCTTCTTTCCCATGTCTCCATCTTGGCAGACAGGCGGAACTAATTAGCTGTAACTAATTGGCTGTACAATCTTTAGCCCTGATTTCCATTCAGTAAATTTGCTCATCATTTAGTAGAAACACACACACACACACACACACAAACACACAGACTACATGACATTTTCTCAGATTAATTACTGTCCTTATAGCTGCAATTAACAACTTTATTGTGCAATCTGCAATCTAATCAAATGCCAAACAGTTGCTTAATTATCAGCACATAGACATTTTTCAACACTAAGTGGAAACTGAATATCTAACTTTCACAATAATACAGGGGTGGGCAAACTCAGTCCTGAAAGGCTGGTGTCCTGCACCACTTTATCTCCAACTCCAATCAAACACACTTGAACCAACCAATCACAATCTTGCTAGGTTTACTTGAAACATGTAGGTAAGTGTGTTGAGGCAAGTTGGATCTAAACTCTGTAGGACACCAGCCCTCCAGGATCGAGATCGCCCAACCCTGAAATAATATAAGAAGATTCGAAAAAACAGGACATACAATAATTTAAAAAAACTCAACAACATTATTTCTAATATCATGCCGTCAACCTCCAACTTACAGCAATCGACTCTGTTCACTGTGTCAATGTTTTTTACTGGAAAAATAATCAAAACATGATAGATACGCATGCTGCCGCAGTGAAATGCCAAAAAAAACTGCAAAAAGTTATTATTCTGTACCAAACTGTTCAGATGCTAATAACATTTATTTGACACAGCACAGACATGAATATCACAACCATTTTGTGTCACCACTTAAATATGCAAGTCAACTCCCAACATTCAACTAAAAGGGTAGCCTTGAGGAATCAAGTATTTTCTGCATAACATCTGACAGTATGTGTGTGTGTGTCTATGTGTGGGTGAGTGTGTGCCCGTGTGTGCTGCAGCTCATTGCTAAAATGAACTTTAAAGGTTATGCTGTAACTTATGCTATAAAATAATCATTCTTCAATAATGGCATCTGTAATGCAGCAAAATGGTCTAGCAGCATACACTTACACAGCGCTATTTCACACAGCCTCTATGTTTTAATTACCAGGTCAAACCAGAATTAACCAGACTAACAAAATCCATAAATTCAGATAAAGCCCAGACAGATACATAAACATTTATTCATACATTAATTCACTCAATCTTCTATACTAGTTCCCTGGCGCAGGATCTAATTCCCTGAATCAGGGTCACAGGGGTCTGCTGGAGCCTATCCCAGCGCAAATAGGGCAAGTGACAGGGGTACACCCCGGACAGGTCACCAGTCCATTGCAGGTCCACCCCAAGCTCACACACGCACTCACTCCTATGGGCAATTTAAAATCACCAATTTGCCTAATGTACATGTTTTTGGATTATGGGAGGAAACCAGTCTACTAAAAGTGTAACACAAGTGCACAGTTATACGTTTTAGTCTGTAAGAAGTGTGTGTAGAGTGTGTGAGCTTGGGGTGGACCTGCAATGGACTGGTGACCTGTCCGTTTCAGCTTATTTTTGAAAACTTTGTTTCTACTTGAAATCAAAACTTTATTTCTTCCTCTCTCTGTCTCTCTCTGTCTCTCTCTCTCTCTCTCTTTATCCCCCTTCTCTTTCTCTGTTATTTACATTTACAGCATTTGGTAGACACTCTTATCTTGAACAACTTGCATCATTCCCTGTTATACAACTAAAGGGTTAAAAGCCTGTTTAGGGGCCCAATGGTGGTGGCTTGGAGGAATCAAACTCGGGTCCTCAAGTTGGTAGTCCAGCCCCTTAACCACTGCCCTACCTCTTCCACTGTCTCTCTATGCCTGTCTCTTGTTGGTCTCTTTCTCTCTCCCTCTCGCTCTTTTTTTCCTTATTCATTCTGTTCTCTCCTTTAATTTTTTATCATCTAGAGATTCTCTTTTTCTGAAATGCACGCTTGCGGTCAAAGGTTCACATCAAGCATCAAACATTAAAACATGATTCTGTTGCTGGTGGAGAAAAGAAATGTGATCGATAAAACATTTGAAATTTATACAACTATCTTTAATGCAAAATGGGAAATGGAGGCTAGTAACAGTGAGGCGTTATATTCACTTAAACAAACGCCATTCAGGAGTAAATGTGAGGGCATGTGGTTGTCTGGATGTTGGCTCTGCGATGGAGTGGTGACCTGTACAGGGTGTACCCCTGCTTCTCGCCCTATGTGCACTGGGATAGGCTCCAGCAGACCCCCGTGACCCGAATTCGGGAATAAGTGGGTATAGAAAATGAATAAATGAATGAATGAATGATACTGACTGTGATTTGTTTAAAGGAGCATCATCACTCATTTAGTGTCCTGGAGTGTAAGAAAGACACAATCTCACATTTACTCTTAATTACCCAGCTGTGCAGCGTCCTCTTCTGGATAAGGCGCTTTCCTGACTAGTGATCACTCTGTCTACCACAGGGCTCCAAGGGCAGCAGTGAATGAGCCGAAACATAATTTGTTACTACAAGAACCACAGGATTTGTTTGTATGCTTGCTTGGCAGTGCTGTGTGTGTGTGTGTGTGTGTTTGTGTGTGTGTGTGTGTGTGTTGTTTAGGTAAGTATTAACAAACCTCTTAGGCAAAATTACTATTTGAATTTTTTATAGCATGTCTTAATTAATTATTAAAGAAAATATATTTGTTAGAAACTATTTAAAGGGTCTCTTTTTCTCTCCTTTAGGCACTTCAAATATTTTCGCAATAGTTCACTTTAATAGAAACACAGAAACATCTGGACATCCATTTGTGCATTAATCCAATCAGACAGCTATGCTACAGCAGCACAAGGCAAATAATCCTGCAAGCAGAAGTAGAAGAATAGGACAAGGCAGGCAATTGCCTGAGGCAAAATTAGACACGTGAAGTAAAAATAATAGCGCCTATTATAATAGGTTACTCTATTCTATAGGTGACTCTAAATTGGCCATAGGAGTGATCGTGAATGTGTGGTTGTATGTGGTTCTGGGATGGACTGGCAGCCTGTCCAGGGTGTACCTTCTTTTTTTCCCCCTATGTGCACTGGCATAGGCTCCAGCAGACCCCGTGCCAAAGATAGGGAAGGTGCCAGTCTAATCTCAAGCAGGACATTTTATAGAACATCTAGAAGTCATGTTTAAGATTTTGATGCATGAATGAATGAATAAATGTGTTTGCTAAGTGAGTCCTGAGGCTAGACAGCTTTAATAATAAGCTGATTAGGATTCACACAGGTGGGAAATTGAACAAAGAAGCTGCTGCCAAAGCAAATGAAACGATGCTGCAGATGATTTAACCTTGTGCTTTATTTGAAATATATTAAACAAGCTTCTAAACAGCATCACTACTCCACTGATAGCAAAGTGTCACTGAAAAGGAGAAATCCGTGTGCTGGATTATTAAGGATTCAGACGAATCATTTAGCTCAATGCTACTTACTACCACCAACTTCTGCATGCAACTGTAATGGGCATGTTCAGAAAAAAAACAATTTTTTAATGTTCTTAATGCTTGAACTTTCATCCATTCATCCATTCAGCAATCCATTAACTTAAAATCTACCTACCCATTCATCCATTAACCCAAAACCCCCCACCCACCCACCTATCCATCCACCCATCCATCCATCCATCCATCAACCCAAAAGCCATCAATTCATCTATCCATCCAAAACCCATCCATTTATTCATCCATCCATTAGCCAAAAAGCCACCCATCCATCCATCCATCCATCCATCCATCCATCTATCCATTTTATTTATTTGTTTTACCGAGCCTGAAGGCATACTAGGGCACATAGAAGAGCACATTGCAGTGAACCGTCACACCATCACAGTGAACCGTCACACCAAACAGAGAGAGAGATGGATAAGATTAACCTCACGACTTCTTGCGCACTAAATGTTCTGTCAACAATGTCACAATAGGTAATGCCTCAGGTATTTGAGTGGTTTTACAGGTAACTGTGCGTTCTTTAAAAAAATCTCCCAGTCTGTTGCAAAAGTAAAGAAAACATTTCATTT
>JAOTQW010102226.1:0-10083 GCA_026260075.1 Sisor rabdophorus | reverse complement strand
TTGGCAATGTTTTACGTCGGATGCCCTTCCTGACACAACCCTCTCTATTTATCTAAGCTTGGGACTGGCACAGAAGTCACTGGTTTGTGGCCCCTGTGGCTAGATTACTGTATTTGTTTAGTTGTTTTGTACAAACCTTTATTTTCAACCCTCTATTTATTGTTTACAAGTCTTTTGTTTTGTGTTCCTGCAATAAAAGAGAGAAAGTAGTTGTTGAAAGTATTTAATTTGTGGTCCTTAAAAACAGGAGCACAGTATAATTTTTTTTTCTATATTGTAAAAGTATCTATAGCCCCATCTGGCGACGTAAGCAGGCATATTTGTGATTTCTGTATGTGCGTGCGTGTGCGTGTGTGTGTGTGTGTGTGTGTGTGTCTTTTTATAAAATTTTTCCTAGATGTCGAAATGTCTTTTTTAGAGTTATCTGTTGTATAAATGAAAATAAAGTAATTACTTTTTAACAATAAATTACCACAAAATACACCAACAACACAGTTGCATTTCCCGAACGTGTCCTGGGACAAGCGTAAACCAGGGTGCGCGCACTTTTCTTTCCACCACACTGCGTGCGCGTCCCTGGGTCGGAAAACGTCAGCGCTTGACGCGTGTGCGCGCGTCTCGGCTCCAGCGAAGGCGCAAAAAAGCCTTTATAGCGAACACCCTTCAAATATGGCGGAGGGGGAACTGGACGTCGATTCGCTTATCTCCAGGCTTTTAGAGGGTATGTTTTATTCCCTTCTATCTAAATTTAACCGAATTGGTGTGTTATTTTTAGGCGTTGTTTAGGGGAATTTATTTTTAAGAATACATCCTAAGTGGTGTGTATGTTTGTATTTTTCTCAAAGAGGCCCCCTTTGCAAAGAACAAGTAAGATGTCGGTCACACCTTTTGGCGCAGACATTTCTGCTTTACAGCTGAAGGATGTTTATTATATTTTAAAATACTAATTATATATACATACATATATATATATATTATTTTTAATTTGTTTTAAATCGTCCTATTCTTCTATGACGTTGTAGATTTTGAATGTCGGTGGTTGTTTGCTTGTTACGGAGCGACCGGAATAAACACCAAAGTAAACATGGAGAGTTTAAAATAGACACAATAAATAGTTCTTATAAAAGTACTAGCATTTCTAACGCTAGATTCATAACTTTAATTCCTGTTTTTGTTGAGTATAAACCTTTTATAACGCCTGAATGTACATGATCAGCATTATTAAAGCAGGACACAAGCTGACAAACACATCTGCATCAACGCTTCTAATAATAAGCTCATTGACACTAGTTTATTCCACATTAAAGATCACTGATCAAAATGTATTTATAGGTTATAACCACTGAACAATATTTTGCTATACTACCCCAAAAAAATGGTAGTTTATGACTAGTTATAACAAGATGTTGTTATAAATAGTCATAACTAGTCACAACTAGTAGTTATAACAAGATGTTATAACTGGTAGAGTAAAAGAAAACTTTCTAATCACTGAACTAGATGTTATAACTAGTAGTATAAAAGAAAAGGTTATAACTAATAAACAAAATGATCTTATAAGTACTAGAATAAAAGAGAAAATTATAACTAGTAAACAAGATGTTATAGCTAATAAAGCAAAAGAGTACGTCATAACCACCTAACAAGATGTCATTATTACTAGTAGATTAAAAGGTTATTCTTTGATTAGTTCCCAGGATATTTTATAACTAGTAGAATGAAAACGGTAGGTTATAACCACTGAATAAGATGTTATAACTGGTTAAACAAAAGGGTAGTTAGTTGTATAAAAAAGAGACAAAATGTAAGTTGCTATGGATGAGGGCATCTTCCAAATGCTGTAAATGTAAATAACTAGTAGAATAAAAGGTTAGGTTAGAACCACTGAACAAGATGTTGGTTTTGGTAAAATAGTAGGTTAATAACATCTAATAATAGAAATAGATGTTATACAAATGTGTTTGTTATAACTATTCAAAGAAAAGGCTACGTTTTAAATACTGAACAAAATGTCATTATAACTAGTAGAATGAAATGGTAGGTTATAACCATAGAACCATAGAAGATGTTTGTTTGGACTAGTATTGTTAATAACTGGTAAAAAGGAATGTAAGTTGTGACTAATTAGACAAAGTATTGGTGTTATAATACTTCTTTCTGCTTAAATCTGGTGGAAATGTTTGGTGTAGTAGTTAAAAAGGGTATCAAAGTTTGTTATAGTTATTGTTATATTAAAAATAGGTTAAAACTACTTATAGATCAACATAAAGGTTGGTAGCTGCAGGGCAGTATAAATTGATTATAACTAGTCAGCAGGATTGAGTTCATAATAAATAAAACAGTTGGTGTTGTTCTAACAGGCCTGAAATGCCTATTTTTAAGAACATTGTAGTACTGCTGTAAAGTAAATATTTGACTTTTGGCCTATGAGAGATGGATTGTGGCGTCAAAAGAAATGTATTTTAGTCCATGATAATAGGAGGATTATTTTAATAAAAAATATATGAGTGAAAGAGTAGAACAGTAAACTCAGTGGCAGACTAATGGGGTCTACTTTAATAAGATGATGAAAAGGAAACAAGAATTAAAATCTAATGATGACAGACAGAAAGAAATGTTCATCAACGAAGATTAATCATTTTTACAACGATGGTTATTTTTGGAATGTCATAAAACCAAGTTAGAATAAAACTAATACTGCCTTTTCTGTTACCATTTTCTGATCTAAAATGTATTTGCTACATTTTTAAGAAATGTAGATGCTATTCATTGTCAATCAATTAATCATTAATTAGAGACAACGCGGTTGTGTAGTGGTTAGCAGCTTGCCTTACAGAAAGAAGGTCCAGGGCAGTGGATCGTGCTTGCGTGGGTTTACTCTGAGTTCTCTGGTTTCCTCCCACAGTCCCAGAATATGTATATTAGGTTGACTGGTAATTTTAAATTGCCTATAGGAGTGTGTGTGTGTGTGTGTGTGTGTGTGTGATTGTTCTTCTATGTGTACCTCTGCTTATGTGTGACTGGATATGCTCCAGAAGACCCCTGTGACCCAGAGTTTGGGAATAAGCGGGTATAGCAGTATAGAAGAACAATTAATCGGCAATTATTCCTGCTTATTAATTAAGTTAATAAAAACTAATGTGTAACAAAATTGAGAGTCTGAAGATGCTAAAAAAAGTTCTGTTTTAATAATAAATAAAAAAAAACTTTATAAACTTTATAGTTTACATATTTATGCCATCTGGTTAAACAACGGTTTAGAGACAAAAGTCAAATATAGCCTGCATTCGATGGGCTTCTAGCGAAAGGTATCAACACCTTCTGCTTTAGATGTTGAGTGAGGGGTTACATCATCCCATGTTAGTCAAACCCTGGATTATTTATTATGTTATTTATAAAAAACAAAGTTTCTACAATTTTACACGATATTGTTATTTCTCACAGTGCAGAAGTCAGAAAAAAATACTAGACTAATAATGTTTATTTAATGTTAAGCCATTGGGTGTGGTATTTATTTATACATCACCAGCGGAATGGTTACTTCAATTTAAATTTTCCTTCAGTGCCGTTCACCAGCTTGACATGCCAACAGGACATTATTGTTTTTTTAATTTGTCTGAAAAACTTCTGTAAGAAATCTGGTGTTAATGAATGTTTAGCATTGTCATTACTGACTGCACTTATTTTCATTAAAATGAAAAAGTTTTACTTTTATAGAACCTTTCCATTGCCCAAGGTTGCTTTTAATTGGGGCAAAAGTAATAGAATCTTATTAGCTGCTGTTCTAAGGTGGCTGAATTGCATATTTGGCAGATTTAACAAATGCCAAGCTTAAGAGCTGATCCTTTCTTAAAAGCTGTTTTTTCATTTAGGGTTGTGGCTTTGCTTTGCTTAACACATATATTATCAGGGGGAACTTAAGTGTAGGTTTGATGATGCGAGGCGGTGCCTTGATAGGAAAGTTTTATTTCCCTTTGAATGTATTATTGTTTTTTGTGGAAATTGAATCATTCTATCTTGTGAAAACCAAACTGGTCATTTTAATTAAGAATCAGCTAAACAACATGTATTCTTTGGGTCTGACAATACGAATGATTACATTTTAAATCTTAAAGCACGCTAATCTTTATGCTCATGTTTCTGTTGTGTTTGCAAACATATATCTGATTCCAGCAGCACAAGAGCATCAAAGTGATTATCAGTAATTTTTGGAAGATCCTTCAGAACAAACGCTATCTTTCACTCCAAGCCATATTTGGACATGCACTAGGCATGAACCTTACACTGGAAAGTTAGATGTCTCAAAATAGCTGCTTCTTCATGTGATTTTCCTTTGCAATTAAAAGAATCTCTTATGAGTGGCATCAGCTTGCTGTAGGCATTCAACACAATAAAGACAGTTTTATTTGTTGATGGGTAATTATTTTCATTAAGGGCTGAAACAATTAGTACAAGTTGATTCTCATATAATTGACTATTTATCAAACAAGTGTTCTAATAGTTTGCCACAGCTCTATTCTTGTTTCAAAGTTTTCGTCCAGGGCTGTCAGAATTTTTAACAACTTGAATATTTTTGTTGATGAAACGTCATTCGATCTGATATGACATTATGTAAGAACCTATAATAGCGTGATTTGACCAGAGGAACAAATAATAATTTAGTGCTCAACTTCTCTTGAAAAAGAATCAGCTCTCTGTTTAATATGACAGTAATTTTAAATGTTACTACCAATGCAAATGAATATATAAAAGAAATACAATTTTTATATATAAAAGAAAATTTTGAATAGTAACACCACAATTTTAAATACAGTGTGAGTTCACATTGGTTCCACTTTGAATTGATGAATTTTTTGTGAACACTAGTTTGTTTTAAAAAAAATTACAGATTATATCATGTGTTAATTTTTTATATTTAATGTAGTTTTATTTTTTGTCTGGATATTTTGGACACCACAGATACCCAGATCCTTTTAAGTCATAGCACTAAAATGAAAAAGTATACCCAAGCACACGGGAAAAACCCACATTCCATGATTTTATTTCTCCTTCTCTTTTCTTTCCTTCTCCTCTTAATTTTTTCCTCTTCGTTTTCTCTCTCACTCTCTCTTTCGCACGCGGTTCATCAGGCCCAAACCGATTTCCATACTACTTTGTAAACAACTGTGATAGTTAAGCCCCAGCCCTCTTCTCCCTCTGTTTATTGTATTCAACAAAGTGTGTCTCATAGCTTTTCTGGGACTTTAAAAAGACTGAGTGCCTCTCGGGGACAACAAGTGTCCAGCAACAGCTCTATCTGACACCGCTGTTTGCACGATTGCTGAATAAATAAACAGGCCATTTTACAGGCACTTGAATAGACATGTCACAGCATTGTGACGCTTCTGTGCATTTGGAGACGTGACGGAGGCTTGTATTACAGTGACATTCAAAAAACAGTTAAAGGCACATATAATAAAAACCTTTGCGTGTTGAGCTCTCAAACATGAAAGGTCATCAGTTGACATTGTGTATCATTTTTATTACAAATGAAATCTGTAAGTTTAGGACCAGCGTTCATCCGTTGTTTTACACCTGTTCAATATTTGGCAGATGGTTAGCTACCAAGATTAAAATAAATATAAATACCAAGTTACAAAGATACGAGGGTGAGGTATATCCATCACACAGATACAACATTGCCAACTGAAACCCCCAGCAAATCTTTGGAGTGATAATGGATAGCAGAGAACATTCAGAACCGTCTTTTAATATGTGTAAGTGTGTTTAGTCTCTACATACGCTCTTTAATACAAATTCAGAAGAATAAACTTATTTAAACTTTAAAATTAGTACTGCCACTCCCTACACAGTTTGTGTGGTCGCAGATTAAAAGTGGAAGTAAAAATTAAGTATTATTTATGTTATTTGAGTATTATTATTATAATTAAATACCCAAAATATATGTATGGGGGAAAGGTGGCCTAGTGGTTAAGGTGTTGGACTGATACCAGAAAGACCGGGGTTCGATTCCCAGCACCACCAAGCCACCCCTGTGGGTTCTTGAGCAAGGCCCTTAACCCAATTGCTCAGTTGTACTTCGCTCTGGATAAGAGTGTCTGCCAAATGCTGTAAATGTGATAGTGGCATATCATTGTCCAATAATTGCTTATGACTATAGACTATATTTGTAAGAAAATGCAGGACAGGAGTATTATTTTGGTATTTTGGCCGGACAACACAATTTATCTGCTGGGTCTGTTGGAACCTATTGCCACATAGGGCAAAAGGCAGGAGGGGTACACCCTGGCCTGGTTGCCACTCCATCACAGGACCACACACACACTCACTTACTCACTCACTCATTACACACTCACTATATCGATCAACCTAACATACATGTTTTTGTGGGAGGAAACCATTGTACCTGGGGTATAAGAACAAAGCAAAGCAGACTCCACATCTGGGTAACACCGCACATTAACTACAACATATTGTAATGATCAAATGTAATGTAAACAGTAGCTTAGGGTCAGTGGAGCAGATTGAATCTGCATCTATCCTTAAAGTTCCTTAATATCGAGGTAAGGGGGCAGGAATACTCACAATAGTCCTTGGTTGTTGAGATAATTCGCGTAATTCGCTTTAGCTGTTATTGGTATTAATGTGCTGCTGCTCAGTGTAAATGTAGCCTCTGTGATTTTGAAAGAAATTATCTTGTCTGTAGGTACCCGAGTATCGTTCAACAGCTGTACTGCAGACTAAAGTGACTTTCTGCTTGTTGTTCCTCTCTCTTTTACTCTGTTTAAATGTCAGGAGTCACAGCTGTCTCTGTTTCTCTGTAGTGACAGTGACATCTCACACACAATTCAGTTAATTTAGTGGGTGTACACGTTAACCCAAGATTCTTTATGTCATTCCAAAAAGTCCATGGGGCGTAACCGGGCTGGTGCTGGCTTTTTTCTACTCAGGTGGCGTCAAAGTGAAGCTATTGGAACAGCTCTTGGAGTGTGTTTTCTCAGCTGGATGAGGGTTCAGGTGTTTGTTGGCGTTACAAACTGGTTGCATCTGGTCCAGCACTGTCCTTTAAATCTTTGGTTTTATCTGAGAACAATCTCGATTTAGACCTCACTTTTCCAATCTAAATCGTAACTTTCGTACACTCAACTTCGGCTTATTTTCAAAGACTTTGCTACAGGAAGGGAGACAATAATTTGATCCCCTAGTTATTTTGTTAATATATTTACATACATTTTTCCTTTGATAATCATTTGACCTTACTAGAAGTTTGGATGTTTTTCACATTTGGGCTGATGATAACAACAAACTTATTACAAATTATACAAATTTATTAATGAATTGTACAATATTGCATTTTTTTCAAACTCAGTATAATCTCAGTATTATAAGATTTTACATCTGGGACCTTAGTAGAAAAATGTTTATTATTATAATATGAAACCCAAGCTATCTGCTCTATGCAGTACCTACTGTAATCAATCCCATTGTAATAACAGTGTTAATAAATAACCAACAGAATAAACAGAACTAAACCTGTGCTTCATTCAAATACTGTTGTGAAAGACCTGCATGTTTTCACAGCTCACCTTAAGTTGTTTTTTGTTTCTACCCACCTAAACCTCTGGGTTTTATGTTTAATGAGGCTGTGTGTGTTTGTGTTGCGGAGGTGTTCATATTTTAGCTCATAAGCCCTCTCCAGATTACATAAAACAACAGGGGCTCTGTGCTCCTATTCTCTTTCTTTCTCTCCCTTCTCATATCCACTTCTTTTATAATTTTGTATAGAGAGAGAAAAATAGAATTAGCTATAGCTGTAAAGGCGTATCCTAAAAGTACAAATTGTAAATTGCATAGTTTAACTGAGGGTGTTTGGAATAACAAACAATATATTTTAAATTGTTTACCAACAACCAGTCATGATCAAAATTTGGAATGTCCCTTCCTTCCTGAACCCTTGATCATTTTTGGAACAATGGGAAACATATACAAAATGTTTTTAGATTTTTTTTTTTGGATTTTCCTAAATTGAAGTAGGGAAGCGTGTGGCGTAGTGGTTAGCGGGGTAGCATAGTGGTTAGCACGGTCGCCTCACAACAAGAAGGTTTACATTTATAGTATTTGGCAGACACCCTTATCCAGAGTGACTTACAACTGGGGGTTAAGCGACTTGCTAAGGAGCCCACAGTGGTGGCTTGTTGGTGCTGGGAATCGAACCCTGATCTTTCTGGTATCAGTCCAAAACTTTAACCACTAGGCTACCCCTTCCCCGGGTTCAATTCAGAAGCAAAGGGTGTCTTTCTGTGCGGAATTTGCATGTTCTCCCTGCCAGGCCCTCTGGTTTTCTTTCATAGTCCAAAAACATGTAAATTAGGTTCATTGGTGACTCTTAAATCGCCCATAGGAGTGAATGTGTGTATGTGTGTGATGCCCTGCGAGGGACTGGCGACATGTCTATGGTGTACCCCATTCTCCCTATGTTCACTGGGATAGGCTCCAGCAGACCCCCATGACCCAGAGCAAGGAAATAAGCAGGTATAGAAGATAAATAAATGAATCTTTGAACGCGGTGCGGTGGCGTAGTGGTAAAGGCTTCTTTTTCTTCTTTTTCTTTTCTTTTCCTCTGGGTACTCCGGTTTCCTCCCACGTGCATTATTGCCCATAGAAGTGAGTGTGAATGCATGTGGTTTTGTGTGTGTGTGTGTGGCCCTGCAATGGACTGGCAACCTGTCCATGGTATACCCCCTGCCTTGTGCCCTATGTGCACTGGGATAGGCTTCAGCAGACCGCCGTGATCCTGAGTTTGAGAATAAGCGGGTATAGTAGATGTATGAATGAATAAATGAATGAATCTATAAACACATCTAAATCTGGAACCACCATTACAACATGGCTTAAACTGTAACAATCATGCAAATACAGATCCTTGCTCAACAAGGTCGCTAAGTACAAATAACAGCAGGAAATGCAAGCTCACATTTTTTTGCATGCAATATGTAAAGTTCTTCATGTAAATTGTTGTTGTGTAAGTTGTGCATTAAACAATTGTGTAGCAGTGAATCATTTGACTCAAATGACAAAACCTTATAAATCTGTTTAAATAGGCACCAGCAGACCCCGTGACCCGAGTTCAGGAATAAGTGGGTATAGAAGATGAATGAATATTTATGTTATTTTAGGATGGATTTATTTGTATAAAAACACTTCTACAGTGTAATTAACACTCACAGCAGCTAAACCATATTAACTGAGTGTTTGTGTCTTTTTGATCCTTTCTCTCCCTCTGTGTGTGTATGGCTATATACGGCTGTAAGTATCACCCAGGTGTTTAGCCTGTTATTGTGCTGGTTTTGCTGGTTCTGCTAGAGAAGGTTTAGTGTCACACAATGTACCTTTTTACAATGTTTTTCCTATTTGTGAATGTCGAATGCTTTCACCTGCAGTGCTGGAAAAACAAGCCACATGGTCCATCCATGCCAAAACTTGACATGTGAGAATAGGGCTGGATTATTAATGTTTGCAATAAACAATAGGTAAATATCTTAGGTTGTGTAGAGATCTGCTTCTGTCTCTTGTTACCTCTTCTCTCACACTTCATCAAACATAATACAATAGCTACTAATGTGTATAGATTTATATTGCTGACCAGAGAAAAGGGACAATTCTTTTGCACTTTTGTATGTTTTTGGTTTTTGGCTAAACTTTTACAAAGATCCTGATTTCCATTCACTCTGCTTATTGCTCCTTCTGCATTTTCTCAAAGTCTGTATTATTGCTTATTGCTCCTTCTGCATTGTCTCAAAGTCTGGGGAGAGGAAGAGAGAGAAACAAAGATGAGATGAGAAATGAGCAAGAGGGCAGGCAGAGGCCAACAATCTGCACTGCAGTGTTTTAGAAAACAGAAAGGACACACACTCTTTCTCTCTCTCTCTTTTTTCTTTCCCATAACCCAGGCCAAATTTGGATGGATGTACATTGGTGCCCTGGAATGCAGTTCTTAGACACAGACACTTTACTCTTGATCTAAGAGTACAGACATACATACATACATACATACATACATACATACATACATACATACATACA